>CM060202.1:1217069-1485957 GCA_030562195.1 Nipponacmea schrenckii | reverse complement strand
AACTGTGCAATCCCTTAATGAGACGACCAAGCAATTAGCTAAAGATATTTCCCAGAGTAGAAACGGCGGGTATTTTCTGAGTTCTTATGATGCCAACAGAAACTTCAAACGAAACAACTGGAACGGCAAATCCAGAACTGATATCAAAGATCATCAATACAAGTTTGGGGGCTTTGATAATGACAGAGAACGCTGATATTGGTCAAAGGGCAATGGACAGTCACATAAGGATAGGCAAGATCACCATTGGACCTCTACAAAACCAGGTCATAGAAATCAATTCAAAGAGAATACCACTGTTCCACAGGGTGTACGATATGCAGAGTTTTCGGAAAACTAATGAGTGCTGAATGGGAGGGGTTACATTCAGCAAAACAAATAACACTCCAGCACATTCCGTGTGCAAAGAAATATTCATCAAATAACGAAATGACGAATATAACTATAAATAGTATAGCTAATTCTGACAATGGTTTATTTGTACGAAGCAAAATTAATGATAAAATTATACCGTTACTTGTAGATACCGGTGCCAATGTCTCTATTATTAGTCATTCTTGTATTAAACATCTCGAATCGCAATGTAAAATTGATATTAGTCCCGTAAAAATGAATCTAATAACAGCAACCGGGGAACAGCAGCCCTTTCTTGGAAAATGCACCTTGCCCATTTTATTAGATGATAAGGAACTACAACACGAGTTTCTCATAGCAGATATAACTGAAAGAGGAATATTGGGCATAGATTTTCTTTCAAAATATGAAATCAATATTCTGCTTGATAATAACTGTTTGAGTTTCCGTGGAAAGCAAATTCCATGCTTCCGCTTCCAAAGAGAGGGAGAGCCCACCTGTTGTCGAATCGCAATTCTTGAGTCCACAATTGTTCCGCCACATTCCGAAATAATAGTAAGTGGGAAACCCATTGATCCTTTGCCAAATAACAACGCAGTTTTGCTTGAACCAAGTGATAAACTCATTTCAAAGCATGAATTACTGCTTGCCAAAACACTAGTTGATCCAAGTTTAGGAGTAATTCCAATTCGCATATTAAATATACATGATACGGAACATAAATTGTTCAAAGAAACCATAATTGGTACTTTGAGTCCCGTTGATGAATGCTCTACAGAAGAGGCCAAAGTAAACGAGATTGATGTCTCAAATCAAGGAGTCGCTCAAAATATATTACCACCTTTTCTGAATGATTTGTTAACCAATGCCAGTAACGAATTGAACCCTGATCAAAAGGACCATGTACAACGCCTACTTAAAAAATTTAACCATTTATTTTCAAGCTCTAAGAGTGATATCGGTGCGACCTCATTATCCGAGCATACGATAGATACTGCAAACGAAGAGTTCCCATTTCAAAGGTTAAGGAAGTTGAAAAAGAGATAAAAAATATGGCCAACCAAGGTGTGATTGAGAGATCAGACAGTCCATGGTGTGCACCTGTAGTTTTAGTACAGAAAAAGGACGGATCTCTTAGGTTTTGTATTAACTACCGTCGCCTCAATGAAGTCACCATCAAAGATTCACACCCTATCCCAAGAATTGATACCACTTTAGATGCTCTATCCAGCTCAGGATGGTTTAGCACCCTAGATTTAAGGTCAGGCTACTGGCAGTTTAAAGTTGCGCCAGCTGATAGACATAAAACAGCATTTTCTGTACCGGGTTGTGGATTGTGGCAATTCATCCGTATGCCATTTGGTTTATGTAATGCTCCAGCAACGTTTGAGAGATTGATGGAGAAAGTTTTATCAAAGCTCTCTTGGAAGATATGTATGATTTACCTTGATGATGTAATTGTCTTTTCCAAGAGTTTTGAAGAACATATCGAGAATTTGGAATTGGTATTTAAACGTCTAGAGATGGCTAACCTTAAAATGAGTCCTGATAAATGTGTGCTTTTTAAGAAGAAAGTAAAGTTTCTTGGACATGTAGTTAGCTCAAGTGGCATATCAACTGACTCCGATAAAATAAGCTCTGTTTTAGACTGGCCTAGACCCACTTCTGTTAAAGAGGTAAGATCGTTCTTAGGGCTTTTTTCCTATTATAGACGATTCATATATAAATTTGCTGACATAGCAAAGCCTCTACATAGACTAACAGAGAAGACCCCAAAGTTTATATGGACCCAAGAGTGTGAAGACGCATTTGTTTCCCTAAAGACAAGTCTTACTTCTCCTCCTATTTTTGCTTTCCCAACAACCGATGGTAAATTCATCTTGGATACTGACGCTTCAAACACTGGTATGGGAAGTGTTTTGTCACAAGTTCAAGATGGAAAGGAAAAAGTTATCTGCTATTTCAGTGAAGCTTTTAGCCATCGTGAACAGAAATACTGTGTTACTAGGAGAGAACTTCTTGCGATAGTTAGTTCCATTAAACATTTTCACCATTATCTGTATGGGCAAGAGTTCAAAGTTAGAACGGATCATGGTGCTCTAACGTGGCTAATCAACTTTTAAAATCCAGAAGGTCAAATAGCTCGGTGGTTTGAATTTCTGGCTACAAGAGCCGAATTGAAATGGGACCTTTCCAATGATTGTTCTGAACCGAAAGAAATCTTAACAGTCGATGATAAACCGCAACCTGTACGTGCAAGCCATCTTCTTGAAGATGATTCTGTATCAACAGAAGCTATCCCCGTAAATGGTGCAGAGAATGATCTGTCATTTTTTGATATTAAAGAGGAACAATCTAGAGATAAAATTTTGAAAGAGGTTATTACCTGGGTCTCAAAGAATACAAAACCATTATGGTCGGAAGTATCGGGATCAAATGAGGGTACCAAATATTATTGGCAACGTTTTGAATCACTTACCATACAAAACGAATTACTCTTTCATAAATGGGAACCCAATCAGTCAGGAAAGAATGCAACATTGCAGTTAGTAGTCCCTAAGACCCTACAGCCAGAAGTATTATCACGATTACATAACAGTATAACTGGTGGCCATCTTGGAGTTCAGAAAACCCTCAGTAAGTTAAGAGAAAGATTCTTTTGGTATAGGATGTCTGCTGATGTAAAATCGTGGATTAGGGGGTGCTTAAAATGTGCTGCAAGAAAATCGCCTAATAAAAAGGCAAAAGGTCCACTTCATAGTGTCAAGGTTGGAGAACCGATGGAACGTTGGGCTATCGATATTTTAGGTCCTTTGCCGGAGACGAATCGAGGAAATAAGTACTTGCTGGTAGTGGCTGATTACTTTACTCGATGGACTGAAGCAATTCCAATCAGAAACCAGAAAGCGCCAACAGTCGCCCAAAAGTTGGTGGACAAGATGATATCGATATTTGGTGTTCCAAGAGAATTGCATTCCGACCAAGGTTCCAATTTTGAATCAGAAGTTTTCAACGATATGTGCCGTCTGCTAGGTATTAAAAGGACGAGAACCTCTCCATATAGACCACAATCTGACGGTGTGGTTGAAAGGGCCAACAGAACCATTGAGAACATGTTATCCGCTTTTGTTTCAGTTAATAAAAAGGATTGGGATGAGCACATTAGTCTTTTAATGATGGCATACCGGTCATCACAGCATGAGACAACCAAAGTTTCACCGTATGAAATGATGTTTGGACGCCCAATCCGTCTTCCCATTGATATATTATATGGCAAACCTCCTTGTGAAAGCGTGAATGTTGGTTCGTCCGATTACGCTTATCAGTTAAGTGAAAAACTGGAAAGCATCCACGAGTTCGCTCGCAAACACGTAAATATTTCAGGCAATAAAATGATAAATCAATCAATCTTAATAAATATTCTGTAGGGGACCGTGTGTGGTATTTAAATTCCCGACACCAAGGACCGGGTTCTAAGTTACGGTGCCCTTGGGAAGGACCCTATGAAATCATTTATAAACTGAATGATGTTATTTTCCGCATACAAAAACCAAACAAAAAGAACCCAAAAGTAATACACCATAATATGTTGAAACCTTATTGTTGCGATAGTAACTCGCCACAAGTGTCCCTATAAATAAATGCTCATTGTCATTTCAGGAACCCAAGTACTCCTGTACAATGTGTCCCCACATGAAATTTTCTACCATGTACAACATTGAAAGACACATTACATCTGCCCACAGTGGATTCTGTTTTCAATGCGACGTGTTCAACAAAGTTTTTACGAGAAAAGATGCCAAACATCCGTGTCACCAGGGAAAGCTATTAGTTGTAAAAAGAGGCAGTATGAAGTGCGGTAAAAAGATTTATGAAGAATATAACAAATTTATCCAAGACGAAAGACCAAAACACATTGTGGAATTGCGAACGAAATGTACGACCCTGTTGGATGACTCTATACCAAGTCCCATTAAATGGAAAAGGAGGTTAGTAGTAAGCAAAGTCGGAAGAAGTAGAGAACCATCATCATCCTCATCTTCTTCGTAGTCAGCATCTTCTTTGTCGTCAGCATCTTCTCCGTCTTCAGCAGTGACAACACCTGTGAGCTCCCCAGTCAAAAACGATATAACGGTACCCAAAACCCCAGATAACAGACCGACCCTTTCATTGTTTGCAACTCCGGAAATAGCTCCAACTTCGAATCCGATTACCCCTGGGAAGTTTATGTACGAAGCAACTGATAAAACTGTCATCAAGTTACAGCAACTAAACAAAGATCAACACCAACGAGTTGTCTTAAATATTGGTGGAGTTAAGTTCCTTACATGTCAAAGGACCCTGAAACGAATTGAAAATACACTTTTAGCAAAGGTGATGGAAGAAGATGCCCAAATGAAACCCTATAATAATGAGATGTGCATATATTTTTTTGACCGAGACCCAACTAATTTTACAACAATACTGAATTATTTAAGACACCCATCAAGTGTACTCCCTTCAGACAAAACCAAACTCTATGAAATTCTTGTGGAAGCTACATTTTATGAAATTGATGAATTGGTTAGTAAGATTGAAATGAAATTAAAACTTTAAAGTGACATTATTACAAGTTTTGACACAACAATGTGTGTTTTTGTTCCTTATTGTTAACTTGATGAACTGGAATTGGATTTTTTTACTTGTTACTCATAAATATTTGTCAATTTTGTATTTGAAGACCTTTATTCGGGACGAATCTTTTATAGAGATGGGGGCAATGTTACGGATCTTGGGTCCCTAAAACGTAAAGAGTCAATACCTCCCTACAAGCCATGCAAGGCAAAGCATAACGTCAAAGCATCATGACGTCGTTTTATTTTTGACGTCACTTTTGTCACCAGCTTCCCTAGGGACAGGAACTTCACTCTAGCCACAGCGCTCCGAATTTGGGAATCTTTGAGGATAAGGCACAGCCCATTAAAATGGTACATAACTGAAAGTTCAATTTTATCTGTCGTGGAATTCCACATACGGAGTAACTCCTCCAGTTGATTTATTGAGTGCCTAAGTAACCTATTAGGAGTCGTTCCTCCACATACGGAGTAACTCCTCCAGTTGATTTATTGAGTGTCTAAGTAACCTATTAGGAGTCGTTCCTCCACATACGGAGTAACTCCTCCAGTTGATTTATTGAGTGCCTAAGTAGCCTATTAGGAGTCGTTCCTCCACATACGGAGTAACTCCTCCAGTTGATTTATTGAGTGCCTAAGTAGCCTATTAGGAGTCGTTCCTCCACATACGGAGTAACTCCTCCAGTTGATTTATTGAGTGCCTATGTAACCTATTAGGAGTCGTTCCTCCACATACGGAATAACTCCTCCAGTTGATTTATTGAATGCCTAAGTAACCTATTAGGAGTCGTTCCTCCACATACGGAATAACTTCCCCAGTTGATTTATTGAGTGCCTAAGTAGCCTATTAGGAGTCGTTCCTCCACATACGGAGTAATTCCTCCAGTTGATTTATTGAGTGCCTAAGTATTAGGAGCCGTTCCTCCACATACGGAATAACTCCTCCAGTTGGTATATATTTCACTCCGGTTCGGAAGGATTATTCTTAACGCTGGGTTATTGTTTTATATCTTATGTGTTAATAAACTATTTCTATAATATTATATTCTGTAATTCTTTTGATAGGGCTACTCTGAGACGAATCTCTCGTAACGAAAGTAGCTTTCGTAACACTATACAGCTTCATTCTCTCGAAAAGGTAAAATCTGTCTGCTAAAGATGCTGGAAAAAGTTTATCAATCCAAGTAGCATTTACCAACTTAGGAACTCCTATTCTTACAGCAGACACAATGTCAGTAATTGAAAAGTTCACATGTGAAATGTATGGTAAAAAGAAAGTGTCATCTATAAATGACGTACGGTTACAGATCTTCTTAGAAAATTACAAACCTACAGGAAAATCTGATGACGCAAGAATAAGTTGTTTGAAAAAGATGGACGGTAGTGTCCTGCCCCCATGCCAGAAAGTCCTGATCCAAAAGATAAAACGTGTACACCTCATTGCTAACGGGTGTAATTCTGTCACGCTTGCCCATTGAGTCTGGGTGGACACTGGAAAATGATAGTTACAGCATTCTGTGGGCTGAAGGTGAATTGTACCCTAAAACTGTTGATGTGCTGCAGCGTGATGAGAGGTTATTCGACGAAGAAAATGGCAATAAAAGTACAGGCAAGTTAATAAATCATACAATTTCGGAATTTTAAATTAAATTAGAATTGTTCAGAATGAATTTTGAAAATATTTGAATTATGCACTCATTTTGCTTGACCATGGAAATGAACCATTGGGGTGTGACAGAAGATGACACTTTTTTAGAACATGAAAAGATAGCGATGGCCCATTGTAATACGCTCACATTAAAATGGCAGAAAATTTGTCCGTGGGGTTGACAAGAGTTATCAGTAAAAAAAAGAGATTTTTCAGTTGCTAACACTCACACCAAGTTTCGTCAAAAAAAACCTAAACAAAGTTTTGTCACGCGTTTTCAAGAACAAGGTTTTCTAAAAAGGTTCTTATTTTTTAAAAGGTTCATCCTTGACCTTTATCAAACACTTACACTAAGTTTCATCAAAATCCATCGAGAACTCTCTGTTTTTACAAAGAATTTCAAAGAAAAGGGCAATAACTCATAGAAAATATTTTGTGATTGGCCTGAATTTCAATATGCTTCATCCTTGGGGTGTTACAAAGACCCACACCTAGTTTCGTCAAAATCCAGCTAGAACTCAGCTCTCTATCTAGTTCACAAGGAATTCGAAGACAATGTAAATGTTTTTTGATTGGCTTGATTGTGAATAGGCTTCATCTTTGAGTCATTACAAAGACCAAAACATAGTTTTATAAAAATCCATCAAGAATTCTGCTGTCAATTGTGTTTACAAAGTGCAGGGTTCGAATGCATTTTAAAGAACGAGGGCAATAACATGTTACAAGTTTTATCAAAATCCATCAAAAGCTCCGCTCTCTATCATGTTCACAAGCAATTCGAAGACAATAACTCATAGTAAATATTTTTCGATTGGCCTGAATTTTAATAGGCTTCATGTCCGTCTGTCTGTCTGTCCGTCTGTCCGTCTGCCTGTCCACAATTGTTGTGAACACGATAGAGACCACATTTCTTGGGTTTTGACCAAATTTGGTGAGTGTGTATGTTATAACCCAGAGAAAAAGCCTATTGAAAATCAGACCAATCGAAATATATTCAATGAGTTATTGCCCTTGTTTTTGAAAATTTGTTGTGAACACGATTAAGAGTGTGTTTCTTGATGGATTTTGATGAAATTTGGTGTGATTGCTTGTTATTACCTAAGGATGAAGCCTATTGAAATCAGACAAATCGAAAAATAAATTGATGAGTTATTGCCCTTGTTCTTGGAAACACATTCATTTTGCTTTCAAAAATGTGTTGTGGACATGATAGAGAGATGGTTTCTGGATGGATTTTGACCTTTTTCGGTGTGTGTGTTTGTAATCATCCAAGGATGAAGCCTTCTGCCCGCCTGTCTGTCTGTCCGTCTGCCTGTCCACAATTGTTGTGAACACGATAGAGACCACATTTCTTGATGGATTTTAATGAAACTTGGAATAAGTCTTTGTAATGACGCAAGGAAGAAGCCTATCGAAAATGAAGCCTATCGAAAAATATTTACTATGAGTTATTGCCCTTGTCCTAAAATTCCTTGTGAACACGATAGGGAGCCGGGTTCTTGATGGAATTTGATGAAACTTGGTGTGAGTGTTTGTTATAACTCGAGGATAGACCCTATTGAAAATCAGACTAATCAAAAAATATTTATTGAATTATTGCCCTTGTTCTTTAAAACGTGTTCACTTTATCAGCCTCTGATTCTTTGTAGACTTGATAGAGATCTGGTTTCTTGATAGATTTTGACAAAGTATGATTTGAGCCTTTTGAATTAGCAAAAGAAGAAACCGATTGCAAATTTAGCTTACCGAAAAATATTTACTTTGAGTTATTGAATTTGTCCAGAAATTTCTTGTGAATACGATAGGAAGTTGTGTTCTTGATGTGTTTTGATGAAAGTTGGTGTATTTGTAACATCCTAAGGAGATGGATTTTTATGAAATTGATTTAGACAAAATTTCTTGAAAATAAAATAAAAAGGCTTTGAAATAACCTTGTGCAATATGAAAATGTTATATTTAAAATATTGCATTTACTGATACCTCTTTTCCACCACCCGAATAACTAAGGCTGCCAATGGTGGGTGTATTACGATGGGCCATCGCTATTTTTGTGTTTTCATGATGTATGGTATATTATCTATCCTGAAAATTTCAGGACTGTACTCCAAATTTAATTTTTTTTCATACCTAAAAGGACAAAATAAGGGCAGATTTTAGGGGCAGCTGATCCGCTCTTCCCACCATCAGATCTTGTCAGTTTTTGTGTTTTCATGATGTATGGTATATAATCTATCTATCCTCAAAATTTCAGGACTGTACTCAAAATTTTTTTTTTACCTGTAAGAACAAAATGGGGGCAGATTTTGGGGCCAGCTGATCCCCTCTTCCTACCATCAGATCTTATCAGTTTTTGTTTTTTGTTATATGTTTGACATAAGCTATGTTCAGCATGACTATGAATAGTGTAGGCCATGGTGAGTTTTTTTTTACCCCTTGCAGAAAAAAGGGACAAATTTTGGGGGCAGCTGACCCACTCTTCCCACCATCAGATCTTGTCAGTATTTGTGTTTTCATGATGTATGGTATATAATCTATCTATCCTCAAAATTTCAGGACTGTACTCCAAAAAGGTTTTTTTTACCTGTAAGAACAAAATAGGGGAAGATTTTTGGGCCAGCTGATCCCCTTTCCCCACCATCAGATCTTGTCAGTTTTTGTTTTTTGTTATATGTTTGACATAAGCTATGTTCAGCATGACTATGAATAGTGTAGGTCATGGTGAGTTTTTTAAAAAGGGACAAATTTTGGGGGGCAGTTGACCTCATCATTCCACTCGAATTTTCCGTCAGTTTTTATTCCATTAGGATTCAGGTTGGTATGGCTTTATGATACAGAAATTTGGAATATGTAGCTTTCAGGGTACAAATATTTTACCCCAGTGGCACAAAAGGGGGTGATTTTTGGGGGCCAGCTGACCCCCTTTTCCCACCCAGATATTTTGTCAGTTTTTGTGTTTTTTATCTTCTCATGATATGTTTGTTATACTGTATTAATTTGGCATGTGTAGCTTTCGGGGTAAAATTGTCTCATGTTGGGCGACTTTTTGGGGGCAGCTGACCCCACAAACACCCTGGAATATTTTGTCAGTTCATTTTGTTTTGAGTTTTGAATATATGTGTGGTAATATAACCAAAGTCTTAAGTATGTAGCTTGAATGTTAAAATAAACTTATTGTGGGACTTTGCTGAAAGCGGTTTGTCAATTCTTTTTTTTTTTTTTTCGAAATTTACACACCTCACACAGCCCTGGCTGCAATAGTTGCAGCATTTTCACAACTTCTCCAGACCTTCTGTAGTGGCAACGTTTCTAATGAATATTAATTGGTACATTTTTGCAAAACCGGAAGTGCTGCATTGCAACATGCCTAAAAAGTCGGTCAGTGGCTCTAGAAGTCGCAATTTTTGATCGATTTTCCTCGGGTTTGCATTTTTAAAAACTTGAAACAATTTCCAACAAGATAGCAGTTAAAAAGTTTCGAATTTCGAAAATTCATAGCACACATTTTTTTGCCGTATTTTGCACATTTTTGCAACTTTGCTATTTTAAGACCGATTGATCTGAAAATTTGGGTGCCTTCAAGTGTCACGAATATGAAAACATTGGCAGAGTCAAAATTTTTGCTTCATTTCCGGTTTCAACGTAAAAAGGGTTTAAACATCCGGTTGACCTACTTGTGCTGTAATTGATGTATCGCAACAAAATTTATGTCAATCTTAATTGAATTAGAAGACAAAAAAACGAAGAAGAAAAAATCCGGACCGGAAGTGAAACATTGGCCGCCATCTTGAAATGTCACTTTTTTGTAAAACTCAAAATGGGGCCTCTACGGTAAGAGCGATTTGCGTGATATTTGCATTTTTGGAAAGTTCATTCGATTGCGAAAAACTTATGGGAAGCCGATTTTTGAATTTCGATTTTGCTTTTTTGCAACTTCCGGTTGAATTTTTTCAATTTTTAAAAGCTTATTTCTCGTGACCTTGACCTTTGATGACCTTGACCTTTAGTAGGTCAAAGGTCGTTGACCTTGGCTATCAGTTGATACTTTGACCTTTGACTTCTACTTCCGGTTTTATAGCTGCCCGAAAACAGCTAAATTCGCAACTTTGGGCTGCTCTAGAGCGTGACCTAATTAATTTAGAGTGTTAATTTTCTCAGATTCTTAAGTTGTTTTTGGTCCTCTTTCTAATGATATATAACAAAAGTTTGTAAAATGAAAATTGAAATTATAGATTTTTGAAAATAACAGTACATTTTGCCATATTAAAGTTTGTTTGAAATGTATGTGTGTATATCTCGTGATCTATTAGATGTACAAACTTCAAATTTGTACCGTTAATGTACATTTTCAATGTGATTACATTCACGCTAAAAAAATGAGATGGGCGTGGCACATCCGGGTAAATTTCGAATTTACCCTTTTCATGGGTCAGCGAATTACGTCTGTAGGAAATAGCGTTTTTTTAAAAAAGTAATTTGCACACAGATACCTCATTGCTTTGGCCAGTTCATTCCAGAAAATCAGATGATTCGACCTGTTAGTTGCTATTTCTCGACGATAGCAAACCGGTTGATTTTTTTCTAATTTTGGAAGCTTATTTCTCATGACCTTGACCATTGGTGACCTTGACCTTTAGTAGGTCAAAGGTCATTGACCTTGTCTATCATTTAATACTTTGACATTTGACCTCCGACGTCAACTTCCGGTTTTATATCTGCCCGAAAACAGCAAAATTCATAACTTTGGACTGCCTTAGAGCGTGACCTAATTAATTTAGAGGGTTATTATTTCAAATTCTTAAGGCGCTGTTTGTCCACTTTCCAGCGATGTATAACAAAAGCTTTAAAAATAAAAATTATTTTTTTGCCCTTTTAAAATTAAAGTACATTTTGTTTTTTTGAAATGTATTTGCGTATATCTCGTGATCTATTAGCTTCAAAAGCTTCAAATTTGTACCGTGACTATACATTTCAAATGTGATTAGATTTACGGCAAAATAAATGAGATGGGCGTGGCACATCCGGGTAAACTTCCAATTTTTCATTTATATCGGTCAGCGATCTACGTCTGTAGGAAATAATGTTTTTCAAAAAAGTACTTTGCACGCAGATACCTCGTTGCTTTGGCCAGTTTCTCCCAGAAAATCAGATAATTCGGCCTGTTTGTTGCAATTTTAGAACGTTAGCAAAGTCCCACTCTGTGCCACGTGTGGCTCTAGTTTTAAGGTTTTTTTTAAATACCCTAGGGGCCACACCCACCCGATATGTACCAGCTGACTTACATTTTTTCAATGTCTGTCATAGTCCTGATGCATTAAAACCATCAAACCTTCTGGGTCTTTTGGGGTAAAATCACCCGTAGCTAGCTCTTGGACTATATCCACATACCCCATTTTTTACACATTTTCATCAAACTTCCAAATTATAAATTTCATGGGTAAGGTGAAATATGAGAGGTTTTTGGGGGTTGGGGAAGGGTTGAACACCACTTTTCTAGCTCATTTAACGCTAAAAACGTCCCAATATATGCACAAAGTGATTTCCAAAAAGACCCTTATTCAGGCCTAATGGGAGCTTGGGCGCTCAAACTTTTTTGGGTGATAGTCAGATATGTATGCAACTTTTATGAAAATTTGGGCTTGATTGGGGTTTGTGATATGTAATGCGTGAAATCACTAGTGGTATTTTGTTGATTGTATTATGTATTTTTACATTTTACTTATGCATTAAAGGTTTGATGCACAATGTAATTTAGGTATTAGTACAAAAGACATTTACATTAAAGGTAAAATGGTTTTTGCATTACGGTATTAGTGATTTCTTCACTGAATTTTGTTCTGAACTTAATTGACCTCCATAAAGATTGGCTTAATGATTTATTTACTCTATAAGTGTCCACCCATATTGTGAACAACGGGATCACACCTTCATCACGTATCAGGCAAAATGTGTGACCAACAAGATCACACACCAAATACAAATAATAAAAGAGTACTATTTACAAAAGGGGCCCACTTACACACGTAGTGTAGTAAACACTCTCACCCCTCTGTCAGACATAGACCTACACGCTACAATAAGGGCATCTCCGGCTTCACTCTCACAGATATTTTTTGTCGTTTCATCCCCATAGTAAAATGACAATTGATTCCTCAAACCTCAACCATGATCAGAGAGTGACTTCATATCTAACAACTAGATACCAAGCATCAATCCAAGAAAAAATACCAAAAATCTGGCATTTTCTGCAGAAAGGAAGCCCAAATGGCACGCCTCCACGCCATTGTTATAACGTCTTGGCAACCAAGCAACAATAGCGATTTCATGGACGTCCTCCATGAAGCGCCTCCATCCACCATAGGATATAAATAAAAGGAATGCGACCCAGTAAAACAGTCTCCCTGAAGAGTACACATTGTACGAAACGTGTCGGAGCGAAACAAGGTTTCTCTAAAGAGAAAGATTCCTTAACTAAATAATTTGCATAACATGCATAATTATATTTTTAATTAAAGTTTAATTCAAGTACAAGTTCCACTTAACATTTCTTCAGCAACAAATTTTCAAATACAATCATACTCAACAAAAATTTCTAATATTATTGACAAATATTTTGGAATTTTTTGTTTCATACAACTTTAATTTTCTTTTCAGTTTGATGTTCATTGGCTATAAAAAATCATTAAAGGAAGATGACTTATTTGAGCTCCATTCCAGAGATCAAAGTATGAATTTTGTGCCATACTTCTATGACATGTGGAGAACAGAACTTTCTAATGCAGCTGTGTACAATAAGTAAGTTGTCCTTACAATCACATAAAAATCTGATGTAAAAATGATGTATATCCAAACCAAATTAATACCAAAGTTTCATGTAAAAGTAAACACAACTTAAGCATGGTAATTTGCACTGATTTACCATCAATTACTTCTATTAAACCAAACCCAATGGTTTCATTTGGATCCTGGCATTGTCATGATATTGATGATTGTTCTTTTTATACGCCCCATGAATATGTGATAATTCCAAAAAGAAACTAGAATTGCTTACAATTATGATCGTATTTCGAGAGCCTTAAAATATTATGTAGGCTAAATTTGCAATTACCTACATCTACATTGAATATCATTTGACCTAGTTTTCAAAGTCATTAAATAATTAGGTCACACCTTCCGTAACGGTTAATGAAGGCGAAAATATGAAAATTATCAATTTTTGCTGTATTTAAGTACACTTATCTCTATGAATTTTTTAAGTAAGCCAAATTAAAAAATATCTACTCGTAGACAATTTATTGAATATTATTTGACCTTATTTTCAAGGTCATAGATTAAGTGGGTCACACCTTCCGTACCCGTTAAAGTGACCTAATTTTGAAAAAATCGAAATTTAAATAATTCGAAAGACTATGTCTGATTAGCTAAACAAAAGATTTCATGTGTTTGAGGCTGTCGGATGATTGTCCGAAACAAATCAAGCCTGTGCCCCTTTAAAGGAGAAATCACAGTCTGAAATTTTTGCCGATGACCCTTGAATATTGAATTGCAAATCGTGGGTAAAATATTTAACCTAATTGCATAAAACCTATAATTGTTAGTTGACAAATACATTGAAGTTTTCAAATCTGAAAATCCGGTCAAAATCGAACTGAAAATAAACTTGCTAAAGCAAAAAAACCTCAACTTCCGGTTCTCACTTCCTGTCAGAGATAGAACTTCCGGTTTTGTTTTATTTGATAATAGAAATCATTCTAAGATCAACTGTAGATTTAGAATTTCTGCACCTTTTACCAGTTTGTCTGCAAACTCATCCAAGAATTACAAAAAAAAAAAAAATAAAATAAAATAATCCGAACGATTACAATACGTTTTCGCCAAAGTCGAAATACGTAAAAACAGGCAGCAATCACCAATCACAGAAGACTTTTTGATATGATCTCAAATACCACTAGTAATACAGCTATTAATTTGATGTATACTGAACTTCGTGTAATATATGATTAAGGGGGTTGACAACCTTATCGTTCGAAGTGTATTTCAATCAAGAAACGTATTAAGTTTATATCCATTCTATTTGGCATTAAAAGAAACTCATCTAGTAAAAATTTTAGCTCAATCGCTTCAGTAGTTCGTCTGATATCCGTCCGTGAAGATAATGTATTTATAGAACAAAACGGGGTATTCCGTACAAATTACGTTGTCAGTTGACATTTGTGATTACAACGTCATCGGCTAAATAAACATTCTCTACGTTTGCCGGTCAGTTATTGTTAATATCGGCACGCGAAGTAAGAGTTTGTGTATCGGGGGAATCCAGAAGTCACGTGATGTCCCATAAATCATTACGTCACATGTAAACAGAGAAGATTTTATGATTGGTGGGTGGAAGGGTTTTGACATGTGCTAATCCATTGTTTTAGCACGCCAATTATGTGGATATCGGTGCATATCGATGCCTAAAAGGTGCTTAAAGATTTCTACAGCATGAAAGACAATCTTTTAACAACATGATCGTTAATTACGTAAGGTTTACATGTGTTTGCAAAATGTTGAAAAAAAATGCCATTTTTCCAAAAGCATATCTCGCTTACAATTTATCCGATATTTACAAACTTTGGCTTCAGCTAAAGCTTACGATGTCCTCTATAACTTTACGTTGGCTTTTTTCTATAAAATGAATAGTTTTTTAAAAATTCAATTTTTCGTAAATGTACTCGCAAAATTTTGATTTCTATCAATATCTTCAAAACAAAACAAAATTTTCCAAAAAGCCAACGTAATTTTGTAAAGATACATGTAGACTTGCGTTGTGCAAAATTTCAACCTTCTATATTAAATAGCCAAGTAGATATGCTAATTTTAAGGGAATAATTGACGTTTTTTTCGTTCATCTTTCATACCCTATTTCTTAAAGTTGAAATGTCATAAAGAAATAAATTTTATATTTTTGGATAGCTGAAAGTTCCCTCTTTCCATTGATATTTAAATATTTCAGATAGGTGGAAAAGAAGTGGTTGAAATCGTCTATTTTTTGTACATAGGTTTAGGGTTGTCAACCCCCTTAAATATCAAATACCAACTACTACCATTTGTAGTTTGTGATCAAGTTGGAATTTGACAATTTATAGCAATGGTTTTTATACGCCCACATGAATATGTACAATATTAAATAGATTTTTTTCGATAAACAGTTTTTGAGTTATTGCCCCTGCTTCTATATTTGTTGTAGAAGCTACAATTTTCAATAGATTTTAATGAAACTTTTTTAATATATTTGAAGAAACTTGGTATTAGTATTGAAATAGATAAGATGGTGGTCAAGTTTGAATTTGATGATTTTTCATGAACAGTTTTTGAGTAATTGCCCTTGACTTAGTAAAATTGCATCAAAATGGTATTGTGGGTGCATAGAAGCTGCAGGTTTCAAAACATCTTGATGATACTTCGTGGAACAATGGCATTGAAAAAACTTTTAGTGAATGTTTTTTGATGTATTTCCAAATTTATTTTTAAATTCAATCCTGCCAGTGGGCGCATATCATCTTTGATTTTTGTGGGACTTTGCTACCGCAAAGTCCCAGTTTGTTTTCGAAATGTCTCTTTTTTTTTTTTTTTCGAAATTTACACACCTCGCTGTGCCTAGGCTGTTGTTGCAAATTTGTCTCAACTTCTCCAGACCTTCTGTAGTGACGACGTTTCTAATGAATATAAATTGGAACATTTTTGCACAACCGGAAGTGCTGCGTTGCAACTTGTTTAAAAAGTAGCAAATTGGCTCTAGCTGGCGCAATTTTTGATAAATTTTCTTCGGGTTTTCATTTTTGGCATCTGCAAGTAACTTCTGATCAGATAGCAGTTCAAAAGTTTCAATTTTCAAAAATTCGTTGCACACATTTTTTTGCCGTATTTTGCAATTTTTTGCAACTTTGTTGTTTTTAGTGTGATTCGACTAAAAAAAATTGAGCATTAGAAGCCCACGAAATGATTTTCAAAAAGTAGGTCAAAATTTTTGCGTCACTTCCGGTTTTTGCGAAAAATGGAGTTTTACGTCCGGTTGAATAACTTCCGGGTTTATTAATGTATGAGATTCAAACTTGTTTCATTCGGTAGCCATTAGCCATACAAAAAAACGAAGAAAATAAAATCAAGGCCGCATGCGCAACTTTCGCCGCCATTTTGATTTCTCTGAAATTGGCCCAATTTAATTCAGACATTATGGCTTATCCGATTGAGATGATTTTGGTGTCAAATGAAAGAACATAAAAATTGCAAAAAAACATTGGAAGTCGATTTTTGAATTTCGCTTTTGCATTTTTGCAACATCCGGTTGAATTTTTTCAAAGTTTGGGGGCTTATTTCTCGTGACCTTGACCTTTGGTGACCATGACCTTTAGTAGGTCAAAGGTCATTGACCTTGGCTATCAGTTGATATTTTGACCTTTGACCTCCGACGTCTACTTCCGGTTTTATACAGCGAAATTCGCAACTTTGGACTGCTCTAGAGCGTGACCTAATTAATTTAGAGTGTTATTGTTTTCAGATTCTTAAAGTGCTTTTTGTCCTCTTTCCAACGATGTATAACAAAGGTTTTTAAAATGAAAATTGAATTTTTGGATTTTGAAAATAAAAGTACATTTTGCCGTATTTGCGTTTTTTGGAAATGTATGTGTGTATATCTCGTGATCTATTAGATGTACAAGCTTCAAATTTGTAACGTGAATATACATTTTGAAAGTAATTACATTCATATAAAAAAAAATGAGATGGGCATGGCACATCTGGGTAAAATTCCATTTTACCATTTATATGGGTCAGCGAATTACGGCTGTAGGAAATAACGTTTTAAAAAAAAGTACCTTGCACACAGATACCTCATTGCTTTGGCCAGTGGATCCTGAAAAATCAGATGCTTCGGCCTGTTTGTTGCAATTTGCAACACTAGCAAAAAGTATCAGTTTTTTTTTCGAGTTGTGGGGCTTCTTTCTCGTGACCTTGACCTTTGGTGACCTTGACCTTTACAAGGTCATAGGTCACGGGTTTTGGCTTTCAGTTGACAAATTGATATTTTACCTTCGACGTCTACTTCCGGTTTTATATCTGCCCGAAAACAGCAAAATATACAACTTTGGACTGCTCTAGAGCGTGACCTAATTAATTTAGAGGGTTATTTTTTTTAGATTCTTAAGGCATCTTTTGTCCACTTTCCAGCGATGTATAACAAAAATTTCTAAAATAAAAATTTAATTTTTGCACTTTTAAAATTTAAGTACATTTTGTTTTTTTGAAATGTATTTGTGTATATCTCGTGATCTATTAGCTGTACAAGCTTCAAATTTGTACCGCGAATATACATTTCAAATGTGATTAGATTTACGCCGAAATAAATGAGATGGGCGTGGCACATCCGGGTAAACTTCCAATTCTTCACTTATTTCGGTCAGCGCTTTACATCTGTAGGAAAAAACGTTTTTCAAAAAAGTACTTTGCACACAGATACCTCGTTGCTTTGGCCAGATTCTCCCAGAAAATCAAATGTTTCGGGCTGTTTGTTGCAATTTTGCAACGTTAGCAAAGTCCCACTCTGTGCCACGTGTGGCTCTAGTTACGTATTTCGACTTTGGCGAAAACGTATTGTAATCGTTCGGATTATTTTATTTTATTTTTTTTTTTTTTTTTTTGTAATTCTTGGATGAGTTTGCAGACAAACTGGTAAAAGGTGCAGAAATTCTAAATCTACAGTTGATCTTAGAATGATTTCTATTATCAAATAAAACAAAACCGGAAGTTCTATCTCTGACAGGAAGTGAGAACCGGAAGTTCAGGTTTTTTTGCTTTAGCAAGTTTATTTTCAGTTCGATTTTGACCGGATTTTCAGATTTGAAAACTTCAATGTATTTGTCAACTAACAATTATAGGTTTTATGCAATTAGGTTAAATATTTTACCCATGATTTGCAATTCAATATTCAAGGGTCATCGGCAAAAATTTCAGACCGTGATTTCTCCTTTAATATAAATGGTAAAATTTTGAAACTTTACCAGTTGATAGGCGATATGTTTATAATTTTTGAAAAAATGTGAAAAAAAAAATTCCACTTCCGGTTTAGCCTCAAATGACGTAATTACGTAACTTCCGGTCTATAACTGCTAGGTGAAAAGTGAAAACTGTTTTATAAATAACTTGTCAATAGTAATTGATTTGACCTAAATAATTAGGTCAAGCTGCCATATCGGCCGCCATTTTGAATTTTCGTTACAATTCTTAAATCCGAAATTCAGACACTACTGATAGACCGATTTTGATGAAATTTAGCACATAGATACAATGGATCATTATCTACCTTTTCTTGGAGACCGATTTTCAAATTTCGTATTTTCTTTCGAATTATTTAAATTTTGATTTTTTCAAAATTAGGTCACTTTAACGGGTACGGAAGATGTGACCCACTTAATCTATGACCTTGAAAATTAGGTCAAATAATATTCAATATATTGTCTACGAGTAGATATTTTTTAATTTGGCTTACTTAAAAAAATTCATAGAGATAAGTGTACTTAAATACAGCAAAAATTGATAATTTTCATATTTTCGCCATCATTAACCGTTACGGAAGGTGTGACCTAATTATTTTATGACTTTGAAAACTAGGTCAAATGATATTCAATATATTGTCTAGATGTAGGTCATTGCAAATTTAGCCTACATAATATTTTAAGGCTCTCGAAATACGTTCATAATTGTAAGCAATTCTAGTTTCTTTTTTTTTTTGTTCTTTTTTTTATAAATAAATTTATTATCAATACATTGCATATGATACAATAATGCATAGTGAATAGTTACAAGTTCACTATATTATTATAGAATAATAAATATTATACAATAATGAGATGAGAAATGTTTTACGCATATATAAAAATGCATAATAATATAAAAATGAAGTTGACAATCAGAAAAATATAATTATTCAACACATGATAAATATTGTACAATATATTATCTAAAGAGAGATGAAAAGTTGTACACATATCTACACAAGGATTATGATAAGCATTATAGGCATCACAATAAAGTTGAGTAATAATTATGAAAAAAGACCCATTTGTTTTGTAAATTTGGATCCGTACTTGTTTCAGTTTCGGCTGTCTCCTTTAAAAAGGATCTGAACTTATTTATATGTATGTTGTAATTCAAATTTTTTACTTTAGATATAGAATTTTGTCAGTACAATTAAGTGATTTGAAAAGATAAATGATTCCATTGATTGACCCTTCTCTTTATTTAAAATTCCTAAATGCTTTATTTTTGAGGAAAGTGGTATATTGAAATTATTGAATATAAATATTTTGTTGATTTCAAGTAATTGAGCTTCAGGACAAAAAATAAAGAGATGATTTCTTGTTTCTAAAGCACTGTTACAAAAATGACATAAACTGGACTCGGCGATGTTCATTTTGACAAGTTTGGTATTGGTGAAAATTATTCTGTGAATATATTTGAACTGGAAGATTTTATGTTTTGTTTTAATACAAATTGAATTAATATTTTTGAAAAGCTGTTTTACATCATTCTGGCTGATTTCAATATCAAGGTCATTTTCCCATTTGTATATACAAGGAGGTTAATACTTTTGTGAGCTCAGGATATTTTGGTAAATATTTTGGGGTTTGATTGAACCAAGGTTAAAATGATATATTTTATATAATAAATTGTCAACACTGCTTAATATTGGTTCATTTTCATTTAAAGTATAGTTATAGTTTTCATATGAAATTAAAGATAAACCTTTTTTAACTTTTTTTAATTTCATTTGCGCGGAAATATTTAGGTTAATTTTACAATCATTGATATCTTTGCTCTGAGTGATGCCTCGGTTTAATAAATATGGATCGAAAAGAATTTCATTATTGACCTTGATATTTTTATTGTTCCAAATAATTTGTTTTTGTGGATGTATGTTTGCATCAATATTTTTTGTATATATATCATACCAATTGTTATATAATTTTGAATAAAAGGCTATTGACATTTTAATATCCTTGGGATAGTTACATGCAGGTAAAATAATGTGATTATGAGTTTTGTATTGTTTCAATATATATTGATAAGGGGTGAACCAGGTTTGGTAATTTCCAGATAATAATTTTTTAATCCAAAAGATACACGAACATTTTAGCATTAGCTTAATGTCAACCATTTTAAGCCCCCCATTTTCATAGTTTCGTGTTTTATCAAATTACGTTTTATTTTATCAAGACCGTTCCAAATAAAATTATATAGTATACTGTTTATTTAATTTATTATATTATCTGGTATTATTATTCCAGTAGCAAGGAATAGGACTTTGGGAACTTAGAGTTTTTGATAATTTGAATTTTCCCTATCCCAGTCGGAAATCTTTTTTTCCATGTTTCTATTATTTTTTTCATGTCATTTATTGTTTTGTTGAAATTGAAATTTGTAGTAACAGTTTGATTTAATGAAAAAGAAATTCCAAGTATCTTAATTGAGTCCTTGCAGATTAGAATGTTTGTATTTTTAGTTTATTGAAATCGCTTGAAGCTGTGTTATAAGCTTCTGTTTTATTTATATTAATAGATAGTCCTGATATAAGGCTAAACAGTTTTAAAACTTCCAAAAGATGGCGTGCTGATTTATAATCTTTCAGTAAGGCAGTTATGTCATCAGCAAAGGCTATAATCTTGATAGACAGTTCACCAAAACATATCCCAGAAATTTTTGTATCGTTTCTTATAGCGTAGTATGTTAAAATATTTAGTTGTAAAACCATTATTCATAACTGTGCAGGAGATATCAGAGTAAAGAGTTTTAATAAAACGAATAAAATTTTTGCCAAAACCAAATAGTGATAAAGTCCGGAATAGAAAATCATGTTCAACGCTATCAAATGCTTTACAAAAATCAATTGCAAGGAAGAAAACTGTCACTTTCTTTTGTTTTGCCAGTCCTATGGTGTCACTAATTATATTTTCGTGTAAGTGCCTCTTAGGAACAAAGGCAGTCTGATTAGGGTGTATTAATTTATTAAGGTAAGAATTTGATTCTATTAGCAAGCATTTTACTCATGATTTTTACATCTACGTTTATCAGGCAAATAGGTCGCCAATTGGTTAAAAGAGTTCGATCCTTATCTCCTTTAGGTATGAGTTTAATTACAGATTGTCTTTGAGATTTTGACATCATTATATTTTCAAAGCTATGATTATAAGAATTTAAAAGCATATTATGTACATGTGGTAAAAATTTTTGATAAAATTCTACGGTAAGTCCATCATTTCCAGAAGCTTTATTCGCTTTGAATAGTTTTAATATCCCTTCTATTTCAGAATAATCTATTTTATGTTCAAAAATTGACTTAATATTTTCGCAAGGTGGGTTAAGGCGACATTTAGATATAAACTTTCCAATTGTCTGGTCATCATTGCCCACTTTCTGACTGTACAAATTTTTGTAAAAATTATATATTTCATAAGATTTTTCTTTCTGCTCAAATATATATGTACCATTAGATAGTTTCAATTTTCCGATAGATGATTTAACTTTCGCTTGCTTCTTGAGATTAAGGACTAGTGTATTTTTTTCGTTATCAACATAACTTGATAATTTCGACCTAATGATAGACCCATTAGCTTCTTCTTGGTATATGCTGTATTTCAGATAGTCTTATTTGAAGGTGTTTGGACGAATGATCAATAAAGGTTGTAGGGGTAATAAATATTTTTTCAGTTAAATCTTTTAATGAGATTAGAAAAAAATCGAGCCTACTCTGTATAATGGGTTTTCTTTGTCTCCATGTATACGCTCTTTTAGTTTTATGCACATCGCGATATATATCTGTAAGATTAAATGATTCTAATATGTTTTTAATAGCTCTATGATCTTTAGCTTTCTGTTTATAGTTGCCACCGTTTCGATCCAACGATATATCAAGTATGTTATTGTAATCACCCCCGAAAATGTAATTTGGATTGTCATATTTATCAGAATAGTTGGTAATTGTATCTAAAAGTTTTGTGTAGTATACCGATTGCTCAGCGTCTTTTATAGGACTGTATATATTAACTAGTATGAATGTTTTGTTTGAAATATTTATCTTAGGATGTTATAGTATCCACCTGTATCTGAAACTGTGTTTGTGATTATTATATTAGAAGTCTTATTTATTAAAATTGGGGTTCCTGCAGAGTTAGTCTCTTTATGAGCGAAAAAAATTTCATCACCCCACTCTTGTTGCCACTCATTTTCATCTGAGGTACAGCTATGGGTTTCTTGGAGAAAGATAATATAAAGGAATTGTTCATGTAACCACGCAAATATTTTGAATCTTTTTATCTTAGATCTCAGTCCTATGACATTGACTGATAATATTTGTAAGTTTTTCATATTCTTATGTTAATATTTTATGAGATAGTGTTTCTGTATTAAGTATTGATATGCCTATTGATATTGATAATTGCGTGCGAATAAAATTTGTCACGCTTTGTTTTCGTTCGGATTATTTTTTTTTTTTTTTTTGGTAAGCTCGCTAGCCCAAACGGAAAAAGATAGACTATTTCTGTTTTCACCAATGGTTTTTATATGGGCTGGATTCAACAATGAATATCAAACATGATATTTTCGCTAACCCGAAAGTGGCTAATTGCATAATATGCAAAAAAGATTTCCAGCTAGCTCGGGCCCTAATAGATCGGTCTGAAATTTACAGGATATAGATAGATAGGCAGCGCAATTAAAACTACATCATCAAAATTTTTTGATCACTTCCGGTTTGGGCGTGGGGACTACCCTTTTTTTCGTTTCATTTCGGGCGATCCTGCTTCCCATGTAATTCAAGATTCTAAACAAAAACAGTATATTAAATGATTTTAATCCCCTGAGATGAAGAAAAATTAAATTGAATGTTGCGCATGCGCAGTTTTCAAAAATGGCAAATTTTCTTAAAAATTTAATAAGTCAGCCAATTATTAACCAATTTTTATGATTTTGGTGTCTATCGAAACCTTGATATTTTATCTTAAAAATGTTGGGAACAGAATTTTGATTTTCCAATTTGAATTTTTTTTATGCTTGTTCAAATTTTTCGAAAATTTAAATCTCTATATCTAGTCACCTTGACCTTCAATGACCTTGACATTTGAGATGTAGAATATCCTTGACCTCAGCTGTCTATAGATGTGCTGATATTGCATGACAAATATTAACTTCCGGTTTGATAGCCCACCGAAATCTGACTATTTTGCAATTTTGGACGGTTATGTTACACTTTCGGGCTCTGATGATCGGATTGATATGAAATTTACAGGATATAGATAGATACGCAACACAATTAAAAATATATCATCAAAATTTTTTTAATCACTTCGGGTTTGGGCTTGGGGACGTTTTTTTTATATCATTTCAGGCTACCCTAAATCCCGTGTAATTCAAGAATGTAAGCAAAAACAGTATATATTAGCTAAACAAAATAATTGGCATCCCTCGAGAAGAAAAAAATTCTAATTGCTAGTTGCGCATGCGCCATTTTTTCGAGAATAGCAAATTTTCTTTAAAATTTAATTAGTCCGTCATTTATTATCCGATTTGTATGATTTTGGTATCTATCAAAACCTTGCTCCCTTATCTAAAGGATGTTTGAAACAGAATTTTGATTTTCGAACTTAAATTTATTTTATGCCCGTTTGAATTTTTTGAAAATTTGAAATTCTATATCTTGTGACCTTCACCTTCAATGACCTTGAAATTTTCCATATAGAATGGCCTTGACCTCAGCTGTCTATAGATATGACAATATTGAATGAAAAATATCAACTTCTGGGTTTTATAGCCAACCGAATTCTGACATTTTTGAAACTTTGAACGGCAATACCACATTTCCTTATGAACACATTGACTTGAGATTTTCTGTTTTATAATAGCCTCAAAACTCTTCAATAAAGGATATATGCCAAAAGTGCAGAAGCATATTTTAAAAAAGCAAAATGAAATTGTACAACTCCAGTACTAACATAAAATATATTCATCCCACATCAATGTGGTATACATCATTGGACTCCAAATTAAATTGTCTCTTAAATGGTATGCGACATGGTCGTTTTACCATGAAAATTCAAGCATTAATTTTAGATAAATTAACAAAATAAATACCAATTTTGAGTTTTTTATTTCATAAAATCTGTTTCAAATTGATCAGTCAGAGTGTTAAAGCCTGTTATATAACATGTCAATAAAACTGGTGGTTTAAATTTTCACACCTACTTGTCAAATCACTGAGCTGGGGAACAAATTAATCTGATTATGTAATTTCTTAACACCCGAAATTTTATTTTATTTTATTTTTTTTGGCAAAATATTTCCATTCAAATTTAAAACATACATCAAGTGAAAGAAGTAAATTCGCTTGTCATTGATCAGTTCGAATTTTGTTCGTATCTTAAATAGAAATGATTTTATAAAAAAATGTCAAATACAGTCATGTGAAGAGTAGCAGACATATAAGTCTTATAAAACACAGATGAACTATTGACCACATTAGTCACGGTTCAACGCACACAGGTAGCCAAAGAGTAAATTAATCTAATTATATAATCTAACCCTAATAAAACTTATTTATTCTTTTGTAAAATTTTTGCATACAAATTCAAAAAATATCTCTTTATAAAGCTGTGAATTGGCAAATTATCACATAGCTTGAATTTTCTCTCTACGTTAATTACAACCAAAGTTATAAAATAATGTTTAAATTTGAATATAGAGAGTTTAAATTTCATGACAAATTGTCATCTTACTACCTACTTAAATTTTGGTTTGGAATTTATGTAAATATCCTACCAAATCTTAGACATGTGCAAAAATCTAATAAGGAACTGATAGTAGAAACTTATAGTAGAAAAAATTGCCTATATAGCGGAAAGTTTACGCTTACCATTGTAGGCTGAAAAGTACCGGAATTGAAAGCTAGCAGGTTAGAAGTTTCAAAATATTTGAAATCCATGGGATAACGTATAGTTGCCACGCTCAGAGCTGTTCACAGTTCTAGTTGTATTTGGTTTTTCTTTATATACACCCAAATGTGTTTGATATGTGTTGTGACTTTTTGATTATTATATGTATCATGTGTGCATTTATATTTACTTTGATCAGATTTCATTAAACTGCATAATATATACAAACAGAAATACAAGTACATGCAAGTACAAAAAAACAAGTACCGTATAATTCCAAATATAGTGCGCAGGCATGTATAATGCGCACCCCTTCCTTGCCTCCGCGAAATCAGGGAAAATTCATTTACCCATGTATAGTGCGCACCCCTTTTCGCGGCAAAAATACGACTTTAAGTTGGCATTTCACAGACACCAACATCGGGAAATAGTTGTCAATACGTAAGTCACCATTCATAGATTTTTTTATAATAAAAAATGTTCCACTGCAGCTTACGTTTCTACTATTTATTTTTATAATAAAATCCATTTTAATCCCGTATTTATTGCTTCTAATCTCTTGTAATGGTATTATTGAGTGTTATTTAGAAATCATGTATCATGCTATTAAATTACGGTACCGAGGATGATATTCTATTGGAATAAAAATGTGCTATTACCCGGTAAACTTAGACGTATTGAAGAAGATACCATTGACAGGAATTCGAAGGGCTAACGGTAACTGACTTGGTGTAAGACAAATAGGCCCCATTATACTTGTAATCATAATGCAAATAATAATCATGATATTGCGTCAGTTCCTTTTGTGTGAATACTTAATTGTGATTGTTTCGTTTGTTCAACGTAAATAAATATCATTGTCTTTCTTAATTAAGTCTTTAATCCTCGCTGGATCGACATGATTCTCTCAATAGTTTATTTTTATCGTCTGCTTTTACCCCCTGCATAGATTTATCGACTAGTATTGCCTCTCAACCGAAATGAAAAAATTGACGACGTGAACCTTGTGTATCATATCTGATGAATAATTAGGAAAACAATGGATTATATTAAAACCCAGTTATTCTGGTAACCATATTTATATTCAGGCAAGACTCGATTACGTATTGAGGCATGTCATCAAGCATGGCAATCAATTGTTCCTACTATAAAAGCCATCCAAAATTATTGTTGTTTAATTTATATCATTCAGAATTTTTGTTGATTCATCAAATATTTCAAAGCGCACACGATTTTTTCCTTCCACTTTTGCAAAAATAGAGCCATTGTAATACCAAGCTGTTTCTACACCATCCAATTATTTGAGTCTGTTAATAAAGTTAGAGTTTTATTTGGTGACGTCGTCAAAAACAAGAGTATTTTGATTAAAAAAGGCTTTACGTTTTATCATAACACGGCTTTTGATATCACTGTTAGGAAATTTCAAAATAATAGGAGGAGGTTTATCCTTGAATCTTGAGGGTAGGGTATGTACAGCGGTAATGTCTGTGTTCAAAAGACTTACTCCTGTTGTAGCTCTGATTGTTTGCACCATTTTGTTTTCCAAATTATCTGGAGTTGACATCTTAAAACCTAACATTGGGTTTTCTCGCAACCGTTTTCCATCTTGTTTATTAGATAGCAAAATAGCATTACCTTCGCCTTGATCACTCATTCTGGGTAGGTGAATAATTAACACTAAAACACCGGTCAAAGGTAGGTAAAAGCTTGTAAATCAAGACAGGCTATACGGTTCAATGATCCTTATTTGATTATTGAGAGCCTACAAAAATCTGCAATATCATATTTGATTAAGTTTTTTTCATAACGATATGCTATAAATGTTCGCTACACTCTAATACACTAATCCATATAAGCAAATTTTAACTCACTGAATATATAATCCGTAAAAAAGAATTTTATCAGAGACTGGTGACAGTAAACTGACTATTCAGCCATCTTGAAAGCATCTTATATCGTCTTGCCTTGCAAGCTATCTTTGATTCCGGGAAAGAAAGCGATTGATTCTCCCTGATGTACAGGCCTAGGGTGGAACAAATATTTTATTGAGAAATGGGGATCTGGATCTGTTTGATGGTTTTCTTCTGTTCTGATCTGAAACTAGAAAAAGAATAATAACTCGTCCTATGGGCGAGAAGTCTTGTACCTTTTATATACAGATTGTTGTGAGTTTGCTATGAACA
The DNA here is from genome assembly GCA_030562195.1 of Nipponacmea schrenckii. Classification (NCBI taxonomy): domain Eukaryota; kingdom Metazoa; phylum Mollusca; class Gastropoda; family Lottiidae; genus Nipponacmea; species Nipponacmea schrenckii. The sequence continues at coordinate 1,458,203 of CM060202.1, read as the reverse complement.
AGGTTGTCATTTAAGTTCTGATTTTTGGAATATGCCACTATCATTTTCTGCTTAGAGACACATCTATCTGTGTTGTTAGTAACTTTTACTAAGGAGGGTTCCGGATTTTGTAAATCAGATCTTATTTTTGCATCTGCCCTGAGTTTATTATATGAAGTGTAATATTTTCAGGGTATCCTCTTTTGAGATAATACTCTATGAGTTGTGATGCATGTTTTTGGTAGTCTGCGCTTTTGCTGCAGATTTGTTCTTTGTTTCCCCGATATATTGTTTGGGACATTTTTTACATGAAATTAAGTATATTACATTCGAGTTTTCACATGTTAGGTGATGTTGGATCAGGTATCTTTTATTCGTAGAGTTACTTAAAAAATAATGAGTTTCGGATATAAAGGGACATGTTTTGCATCTGGTTGACATACACAGGTACTTCTTCAGCAAAAAGTCTATTTTTTAGCTGCTGTCTGTGCTAAGGTTGGAATTTTTTTCATTTTTCGTGAAAATCCTTCAGAGTATCCACGCTCTTTCAGTTTTGAGAAAAAAATCACACATGATAATAATAACGAATAGAAATTGACACCCTGTGTAACAAAATTAATGGTTATTACGAATGGATTAGTCATAATTAACCGATAATCTCAATCGCCCCAATCACGGCAATAAATTGTCACCTCCCGACTCCCGACAATCAATTATTATTTATCAATTAAACTTAATTAACATTTTGTGTAATCCTTCCGCCCCTGTTCACCCACAGTCCCAAGATATTCATTTTGTTTACGGTCAAAACAATAAACATACGGCGAAATCGTAAATAACGATAACCGTCTTCAAGTGTCATTCGATTCTCAACATCAACATGGCTACGTACAAAAGCCCATAAAATTCCAAATCCGATGACGATAATAACGAATGCATGTAGGTGAATTAAGGAGAATTTGGTACGAGGTGAATGAATTTACCGATGCACCAGATACCGTAAGTCTGGACGATTTTTAAAAAGTCAACGAAGATATTATTAGGACAGACCGATCGACGATGAAATTGTAGAGAGTGTTATGTCGGTGAAAAATGACACCACCCCAGAATCTGATGACAAAGAAGAAATCATAAACAATGAAGTTGTCATCATTTGCGGACGCTTTTCGAGCTTTAAACACGCTATGAAAATGCATGATTATAATTTATGTGAATTTGCAATAAATTATGTGCCAAAAGTTTATTACTGTTTAAAACTGCGATCGTTCCTTTTCTTTGGGATGGTATGGGTAATTTTGACTTTATCCAAGATGGCGGACATAGAAAATGATATAACGAATTTTGGCTATAACGAACTAATTCGTTCGATCCCGTATGATTCGTTATAGCCATGTTTCACTGTAATGGTATTTTCATGCCAAACATGTGACTGGCTAGTCAGTGATGAAGACTCTTCATGGCCAATTTGTGAAAAAATGGCAAATTTTTTAACAGTCCACGCTGATGGTGGTGGGGCATAATTTTTGATGGAATTGGAATATTCCTAACCAGATGGTGCCTTCAGACCTGGAAATATCCCAAAAAATCCAATATGTATTTTTCTATGTACAAGTAGGACAATTTAAACAATCTGGGGTTTGATACCTATCCCATTAAAGAAAAATTACACAGTTTTCCAATAAATGTGTTGATGAATTTGAGTGCACTGATTTAAGGAAGTTGACTTTCTTTTCGAAACTGACATAGACTTTAATGATTTTTAATTGATAAGGAATTTTATAATTTTGATGAACTTTTTTTAGGTTATTGCACTTGATTTTGGCAAATTTCAGCAGTTTTTTATTCTGGTTGCAATAAAAGCAGCAATTTTCAATGTTTTCAATTTTTTAAACTTGGTGTGATAAAGCATTGGCATGGATAACAATTTTCAATAAAAGATTTTTAGGTTATTGCCCACTATATTATTTGAATTCAAGTGAGGGTATAGTATCTTGCCTGGCAAGCTTTCTTTACATTCATACTCATCAAAAACCCGGAGACTAGGCATGCGTGCCAATTGTTTTAGCGCCCAATTTAATTGATACCGGCCGCATTATTTTACATATTGGTTTTCGAGCTTTTGAGTTTTGCCAGGTTCAAAGTTACTTCATCTTTGAAGTGATAAGAACAAACTCTGGTGTAGTTATTGTTTGCTTCCAATTCTTCAAGCTTATTGCAATCATCCAAGCCTTACATATGGCAGTTTTAGTTGATTGGTTATTAAAGCAGAAATAATCTGTACACCTACATGCAAGGACAAGAAAGGACACTATAAATTGCAAATCAGCAAGGGCATTTTTAAGATCTTTACAATAATAGAATATTTATTTTTTTGTAGGCAAAGGGAAGATCAGGTTCAATTGGAAACGTCATATCAACTACAAAGTGAAAGAGACTCCTATGCTGTAATAAATCCATCTAATGAAACAACACCTTTACTACAAGACAAAAACAAGAAAACTACACCAGCAAGCACTACAAAATCCTCCACCAAAGAAGCTTCACTCTTTAAAGTATTGGCGAAAGCTTATGGGATAAACCTTTTGATGGCTCATTTGTGTAAATTTGTTTATGACTTGTTACAGTTTGCAAGTCCCCTTTTATTAAAGTAAGTTTACTCAATTTCTTATCAAATGCACTATGTTATTTACATATAAACACCTTCCAAATAATCAAAGCGACCATGACACTTCTGATTATCTCAAATGAGATCACGTTCGCTAATTGGTAATTTTATAATCTTCTACCATACATGTGTACAGGTCATGAAAAAAAATCAGGAGATTTGCCTTCAAAAATCAGGAGAATGGGTGGAAAATCAGTAGATTTTGTTCAAAGCGTGTTGACCTAGTTATCCCTAATTTTCATTTACTAGTTTCGTTCTATTTGAACTCACTAGGCAGGTTCTGTCTTATATACTGCTCGACCCTGTCAGAATTAACGGGGTCAGACCCCATTAGAGTTAACAGGGTTAATTAATTTTGACTGGGTTTACGGGGTTTAACCCTGTCAGGATTTGACAGGGTCGGCTAAGTTTGACGGGGTTTGTCGGGGTTGGGAATTGTTTGCCACAATCCTTGCAAGTGTGGAAAGAGGGAAAAGGGAACCTCCTTCAAGTGTCTTTGAAGATGGCAGAGTTTAGAGAAAGTCTTCTTACAATGTATACAGGAAACCATGTTTGATGTGACTATGGAGGCTGTGGACGTGGTGGTGTAAAGCCCATTATGACATTATAGATAAGGTATGCAAAGGGCGTGGTGACGCTTTTGGATAGAGAAGTAAGAATGGGGGATGGGTTATCATGGTAGGGTAAGTGAGAGGGTGATGAGACTAACAGAGAATCCGAAGTGAGGTACCCAGTGGGAGAAATTGCATAAAACAGGAAAAGTGGGGGTACCTAAGTTCAGATTTTGTCGTTGATTCTGTTGAAATCTCAACTACCAAATTATTAAACAACTAGGAACCAGACCTCACACAATCCACCACTAATAGACGCTCTGTGTAACTTCACTGGATCATTAGATTGAAAACTTTCTAACCCCACAGATTCAACGACAAAATATGAACTTGAGTACCCCCACTATCCCTGTTTCTTTCAAATAAATGTTACTTCTTTCAAAATTGTAATTCATGACTTTCCAGAAGCAAGCTCACAAAATCTTGAACTGAATTTGCCACTTCCATTTTGACATTTTGATATCGAAAGTAGGCTGTTATGCAGGTAATTAAGTATTGTTTGCTACAGTCAAATAATAAAGTGATTTCTTGAAACGAAATTTGAGATAATATTAAGTTTAGTCTTTTAGGCACGCATTTAAATCTACCGATAATACAAATGAATTCTGAAACTATGTCATTTATAAATCTAATATAATTGACTATTATTATAAAATATCTTTAACAGCTACGGAAGGTGTCATCCAATTAGTTTATCACTTTGAAAACTAAGTCATATGAAATTCAATTTATTGCCCAGATGTTGGCAATTATAAATTTGACCTCCATAATATTCTAAGGTTGTCTACATACATTCATAATTGTCAGCAATTCTAGTTATCTCTCTGTTTCTGTAATGAGAGAAAATTCTAAAAAAAGTCAATAACTAGAGCCACACGTGGCACAGAGTGGGACTTTGCTAATGTTTGATTTTCTGGGAGAAACTGGCCAAAGCAACGAGGTATCTGTGTGCAAAGTACCTTTTTGAAAAACGTTATTTCCGTAGAGCGCTGACCTATATAAATGAAAAATTGTAAGTTTACCTGGATGTGCGACGCCCATCTCATTTATTTTGGCGTAAATCTCATCACATTTGAAATGTTTATTCACAGTACAAATTTGAAGTTTGTACATCCAATAGATCACGCAATATACACATATACATTTCAAAAAAACGTAAACACGACAAAATGTACTTGTTTTATTCAAAAATCAAAAACTTCAATTTTCAACTTACAAACTTTTGTTATATATCATTGGAAAGAGGACAAAAAACAACTTAAGAATCTGAAAAAATTAACACTCTAAATTAATTAGGTCACGCTCTAGAGCAGCCCAAAGTTGCGAATTTTGCTGTTTTCGGGCAGCTATAAAACCGGAAGTAGACGTCAAAGGTCAAAGTATCAACTGATAGCCAAGGTCAATGACCTTTGACCTACTAAAGGTCACGGTCACCAAAGGCCAAGGTCACGAGGAATAAGCTTTTAAAAATTGAAAAAAAAGCAAAATCGAAATTCAAAAATCAGCTTCCCAGTTTTGGCTACAATTTTTGTGTTCTTTCATTTGACTCCAAAATCATCAAGATCGGACCAGCCATAATGTCTGAATAAAAATCGGCCACTTTCAGGAAAATCAAAATGGCGGCGAAAGTTGCTCATGTGGCCTTGATTTTATTTTCTTCGTTTTTTTGTATGGCTAATGGCTACCCAATGATACAAGTTTGAATGTCATACATTAATAAAACCGGAAGTTGTTCAACATGACGTAAAACTCCATTTTTCGCAAAAACCGGAAGTGATGCAAAACTTTTGACCTACTTTTTGAAAATAGTTTCATGGGCTTCTTATGCTCAATTTTTTTCAGATCGATCACACTAAAAACAAAAAAGTTGCAAAAAATTGCAAAATACTGCAAAAAAATGTCTGCTACGAATCTTTGAAAATTGAAATTTTTGAACTGCTATCTGATCAGAAGTTACTTGCAGATTACAAAAATGAAAACCCGAAGAAAATCGATCAAAAATTGCGACAGCTAGAGCCAATTTGCTACTTTTTAGGTTTGTTGCAACGCAGCAAAAATGTTCCAATTTATATTTATTAGAAACGTCGCCACTACAGAAGGTCTAGAGAAGTTGCGAAAAAAATGCAACTATTGTAGCCTAGGCTGTGTGAGGTGTGTAAATTTCGAAAAAAAAAAAAAAAAAGAATTGACAAACCGATAACAAATAAGGGTAAGAGACAATTATAGTCCCCTAAAACTAAATATGTGGCAATTAATACTTCTCTTTTTGATCTGTTTTTTTAAGGAAATCAAAACAAAAATGTTAATGTTTTGCCTCAAAGGAAAGGGAAATTAGATAGCGTGGATAGCAGCAGGCTATGAACTATGATCTTTATTTTGGTTGAGCCCACTTGCTTCATTGCAAACAACGCTGTTGTGGCCTGTGGCAGCTGCTGCTCTCTCATTACTATGACCATAATCATTTTGTCCTTTGTCTTCTTCAGAATCACTGTTATTCAATAAATCCAATGACTTGTCTATGTCTATGTTCTATTTTATATGCTAAATTTTCTCGCTACTCATAGTACAAAGATAGCCTTGCGAAGCAAGGTGACATATGCCCACCAGCAGCGTTGATTGAAAGTTCAAACCATTGTTTGTTGTGCATTCACATTTGGTTCATGTCTTTTCTTTAAAGAATTTTAAGGAGACAATATAAAAATAAAAAGAATCTGTAATTTATTGTTGCCTGTAGAGGGAGCACAAATTGCACAATATAGCAAATACAATGAAAAGGTGAACATAAGTTGGACACAATATTTCAGTTAAAAATAACCAAATCATTCCGAAAATCAATAAGGATCATCTACTTAATGACAATATTCTACAAAATAAAAATCAAAAGAATCCATAGAGATTGCCTGTAAGGTGCGCAAGTTGCACACATCAGCATTGTTAAATCATTTTCTCCTTTGATTAATAGCATCTATATATACAAACAAAAATTCTTCTAAGCTGTCAAATGTGAACTTGAACGGTGTCTTGTCAAATATTCACGAGTTTCATTTAAATCAATTTAAAATTGTAGCTTCTATTGCATCCACAATAAAAATTGATGTGATTTTATTTAATCGAACAATTGTAATATTCAAACTAAACTGCGGGTTATAAATTCCAATGCTTCATTAGAATTCATTTTAGCTACTATTGACCCTAAATAAAATTTTGGTGCAATTTTACTAAGTCAAGGGCAATAACTCGAGAACAGTTTTTTGAAATACTTGAACTTGACTGGCGTCTTATAAATTCCAATGCTCTCAACAATTTTTATCAAAATCCATTGAAAATTGTGGCTTTTATTGCACCCAAACAAAAAATTTGACGCGATTTTACTAAATCAAGGGCAATAACTTGCAAATTGTTCATCAAAAAATCGTAATATTCGAACTTGACCGGCTTCTTATCCATTTAAATGCTCACACCAAGTTTCAATAAATCCATTGAAAATTGGAGCTTCTATGGCACCCACAATAAAATTTGGCCATGATTTTACTACTTCAAGGGCTCAGAAATGATCCATCGAAATTGACTGCTGTCTTTTCATTTCAAATGCTCACACCAAGTTTCAGCAAAATCCTATTGCACCCAAAGTAAAATTTTGACACGATTTTACTCCGTAAAGGGCAGTAACTATAATAATTCTAAAAAAAATTTGCAAATTTTATTTATACATACATAACATCATTTTAAAATTTGACTGTATCCTGTAAACAATCATTTATTACCTGCATAACAGGCTAATTATAATATCAAAATGTCAAATTCAGTTCAATATTTCATAAGCTTGCTTTAGGAAAATTAATTTTCCTTTTATTCTGTTCATTTAATAATGGAGATAGTCATGAAGTACAAATTTGGAAAGAGGAACATTTAATTTAGATGGTTGGGAACAACCATATATCCAAGTTTTTAAAATTCACGAATTTACACACTTTGAAAAAAAATCTACTGATTTTTCACTCAATTTTTCAAGGCAAATCTCCCGATTTTTTTTTCATGACCTGTACACATGTTTGACGCTGCCATTGTTAAATTTCAAAATATCAACAACAAAAAAATGCTTCTCATGCGCCATTTTACAGGATTTGAGACAAACTTGTTAAAAATTCTAATTTGGAAAATTATCTAGGTCCTCAAAGAGCCTGTTTGTAAAAAAGCTACAATCACCAATTCAATAACATGTATAGAAAACTGTAGTCTAAAATCTTATAGTTATCCTTTTGCGGATAAAAAAAAAATTCTAATACTACACCATAATACAAGAACTGAGTTTTAATACAAGTTTTAATTCATAAAGAACTTATAACTTTAAAACATTAAAACAATATGATAAATAAGATTCCAACCATACATGTGTTCAAACATTTTATTGCGTTTTTCTCAACAAATTACTTTATTTTCTTATGTTTTACAAGGTTTCAATCAGTCACCCATTATATGTAGGCCTAGCTCTTTTGTTAGCCTCAGGTTTGAATGGGGCATGGGTTTTCTTAAAAGTTTGCTGATTGGTTGAATACCTTAAAACCATTTGAGGTAAAAGAGTATATAGTAAAATAAATAACTCCTTCGTCTAACATTACTTGTTATGAAACACATTTGGATAATCCAATCCAGATTTTCAAAGATGGCTGACAATGTAGACATTTCTTCCATTTGATTAGAAAATGCGAAGAAAATGATTGGCATCAGCTTTGACTTAAAAGAAAAGCAGCTTGAAGTATTGAAAATATTTTATTTTTTGGATGGGACTGTATCCCTGTCGACTGGGTATTGAAAAAGTTTGATTCTTGCCTTGGATTTTTCAAACAAGATCAAATAATTGTAATGAGCTAGGGCTTAAAGGCTATAGTAGAGTAGGAGCTGGCTCGCAGATATCCATGCAATATTGTGGGGTCCTAACTTGTCAGCCAAAAGGTGACTAGAATCAGTGCTGGGTGAAGAAAGGAGCTGGTTGTAGAATCACGATTTTAATCAAAGTTGACAATCAATTAAAATCACAGATTATACAGTTTAGGAGCTTATACTCTCTTATCTGGCTATCAGAAATGAATCTTTGAGATTGTCACGTCAAATCTCATCAACAGAGTTGTTCTTCTAATGTCACCTCGCTATTCCAATATTACAACTGACTGAATCGTGAAGATAATTATGACTATATACACTACATTGTCACGTGACATAAACAAATCCTGCCTACCTAATACAAATGCACCGCGGTGCCAATGAATGTGAACAACTTCGTGTCTCAAGATAAAACGTCCAAATACAAACAAAATATACATTAAAATATCACAAATTAATATCAAATAAACATTATTATTTTAATAGAAGTAATATTAGAACTTATTAGTATCCTAATTAACAGAAATGCAAACCTGGGGGACCGTCAATAACTGCTTGTTGTGCCATCTTAAAGCATTCGAAACAAATGGTTTTTACAAAAAGTAAATTCGAATCAATAGTTAAAAAGTGTGATCACAAAGAAACAGAACAAAATAAAAATATCATTTCATTACCCACGCCTTCGAGTAATGTGACTCACATTTATAAATGACAGAAATCAAAAAAAAATAACAATGTAAATATCAAAACACATGATTGTCTAATCTCTATAATAGTCTATAGCTCTAATCCAAATTAATCTTTCTTTAAAACTTCGTCATCCCTTAATTTCGCCATAGCTGATAAATACTTCTCCTTATTGACAGTATAATTGGTGACTATCGTATGCATTACATATTTATTTTCACCCACTTAGTCAGGCACATCAAAGTCTATGTGAATATCCCTCACCTCTCCTCACAAGTTGAAATAAATAAATACAAATTACTTACAATTAATAATATTACTAATTTTTATTTGAGGCACGCGTTTGACTGTTTATAGCCATAAATATTTCCACTTGTTTTGTATTTGCAAGTTATTATCAAAACACTTCATTTCAAATTCAGATTTTGTTTTTAAAAAAGATACATATTTTTCCTTGACAGGTATGGTATTATTTAGTTTACATGTATATATGTAATATTTAGTTAATATTAGGACATGGTTAACAAATATAAAATCGCTTTTATTTGAAAAGAAGGAGTTGTCGATAATCCCAAAATGTTTGATTTCAGAAGTTAGTCTAGTATGAATATTGTTACTGCGCAGTAGTTCTTCTAAGACATTCCATATATTTTGAGCTAAATGACAATTTATATATAAAAGACCTCAAAGTTTAACAATTTATTTTCAAATATAATAAATAAAATAAAATAAAATAAATTGCAATAAGGGGACTACAGTAATCAAGAATATCTTTAATGGATGATCTCAATTTACAACAGAGATAATTCTACTTTCTACAAAGAAAAGATCATCCATTAATATAAACGATACTAAAATTGGGGGAAGAAAGACAAATATCTTGGTTACAAACCAAGAAACTTGCCTGAATTCGCATATAAAGTACAAACTACTTAATAACTTTGTCAAGTCTTAATTATGAAAAATTTCACAAAATTTGAAATAAAATGATGATTGAAAACTCTTAATTAGAGTCCCCATGGCACTGACAACAGGTGAGTGGTTGGGGTGGATGGTGGTCAAGAAAATTATAATAATGTGGACATCCATTGAAGAAAACGTGCTTCTAACGTAACGGAAGTAATCCTAAAGGAGGTTGTCGTAAAATTTTCATATTACCTAATACGTAAGAAACGAAAGAATGGATGTCTTTACATAAACTACAATTATTTACATAATTTTCAATTTATATATAAAAGACCTCAAAGTTTAACAATTTATTTTCAAATATAACAAATAAAATAAAATAAAATAAATTGCAATAAGGGGACTACAGTAATCAAGAATATCTTTAATGGATGATCTCAATTTACACCAGAGATAATTCTACTTTCTACAAAGGAAAGATCATCCATTTATATAAACGATACTAAAATTGGGGGAAGAAAGACAAATATCTTGGTTACAAACAAAGAAACTTGCCTGAATTCGCCAAATACAGTATGAAATACTGGAGCCCCCAATTGACCAATGAGAAAAAAAAAAAAAAAAACTACACCCGCTGTCAGTACAAATAGAAATGATCATAATGTGCGGTCATGTTCCTTACACCCAAATTTCAACAATGTGCTGTCGTATTCCTGTCATAAATCTAAATTCTTAACTACATGACAAGGCGCTGTCATAAATTTAAAATCTTATTTACATGACAAGGCGCTGTCATGTTCCTTAAACCTTAACTACATGACAAGGCGCTGTCATGAATCTAAAACTTAACTACATGACAAGGCGCTGTCATGTTCCTTAAACCTTAACTACATGACAAGGCGCTGTCATGTTTAAAACTACATGACAAGGCGCTGTCATGTTCCTTAAACCTTAACTACATGACAAGGCGCTGTCATGAATCTAAAACTTAACTACATGACAAGGCGCTGTCATGTTCCTTAAACCTTAACTACATGACAAGGCGCTGTCATGAATCTAAAACTTAACTACATGACAAGGCGCTGTCATATTCCTAAAATCTTAACTACATGACAAGGCGCTGTCATGTTCCTTAAACCTTAACTACATGACAAGGCTCTGTCATGTTTAAAAACTACATGACAAGGCGCTGTCATGTTCCTTAAACCTTAACTACATGACAAGGCGCTGTCATGAATCTAAAACTTAACTTCATGACAAGGTGCTGTCATGTTCCTTAAACCTAAACTACATGACAAGGCGCTGTAATGAATCTAAAACCTTAAATACATGACAAAGCGCTGTCATGTTCCTTAAACCTTAAATATATGACAAGGCGCTGTCATGTTCCTCAAACCTTAACTACATGACAAGGCGCTGTCATATTCCTTAAACCTTAACTACATGACAAGGCGCTGTCATGTTCCTTAAACCTTAACTTCATGACAAGGCGCTGTCATGTTTCTAAAAACTTAACTACATGACAAGGCACTGTCATGTTCCTTAAACCTTAACTACATGAAAAGGCGCTGTCATGTTCCTTAAACCTCAATTACATGACAAGGCGCTGTCATGTTCCTAAACCTTAACTACATGACAAGGCGCTGTTATGTTTCCAAAATCTAACTACATGACAAGGTGCTGTCATGTTCCTTAAACCTTAAATACATGACAAGGCGCTGTCATGTTCTTTAACCTTAACTACATGACAAGGCGCTGTCATGTTCTTTAACCTTAACTACATGACAAGGCGCTGTCATGTTCCTTAAACCTTAACTACATGACAAGGCGCTGTCATGTTTAAAACTAACTACAGGACAAGGTGCTGTCGTGTTCCTAAAATAAATTAATTAACATATAATACAGAAAAAGAACACCAGAAATTTCTTAATATATCAATTACAATTGGCAATAAAAACTAATTTTCGGCATGAGCTAACTGAATTTGAGCCTTTTGAAGTGAATAATTTGAAGTTTGAATGAAGGTAGTGTAACACATAGAAGACCAACGTCCTAAGGTTTGAATAAGATTATCCCCTATATTGGCATTCTGAGCAGAAGTTGCTGCGCCTATACGAAAAGAGTGACCATTATAATGATTAGGGTTAAATCCTAACAGTTTTGTGAACCTTTTAATGATACTTACAAAATATGCTCTAGATAGGGGTTTTCCATTACTTAAAATAAAAAATGGGGTAGGTAGAACAGTACAGCAAGTTTTGATTAAATATAAGTAATTTGAAATTGCATTATAAGGGCAAAGGTTATTTCCAGTTTTAAATAACTTGATAACTATACCACTTTGATTATAATCAGTTTTGGAGTTCCTTAAGAAAACACTTACATAGTTAGACTCAAGTTCAACATCACAGAAACTCAAATTTAAGTTGCTGTCGAAATTCTTTTTAACAGTCAATTCACTACAACGTAGAAAACCAAAGAAAGCCATACAGAAAGCAGCCTCTAACATAATGCTATTAAACTTATTATTTAAAACACCTTTTCTTAAAAGGGATATGAAATCTTTCAATATTACATTTGTAATACTTTCTTCATATACTTAATAATACTTTTCTTAATACCATTTAAACCCATTAATAATCTTGGCCACATTTTACCATAACAATTTTCCAAGGGAGAAAATCCAAAATGTTTAACATAATAAAACCTTATACCAGCTAAATATAACTTAATAGTTGAGTACTTTAAATTCAAACTATGAAAACAATATGTTACAAATCTTATCAGCAATTGCTCTGAAATGGGAGGCATTTTATTAATGACAAACAAATTATTTAGGGACAAAAATTTTAAATAACGATCAGAACCAACCTTATAAGTGGAAAAAGTACTCTTAGATATTGAGCTATGACATAAACCAATTACTTCTTTTCCCAAATTATCGAACTTACTGAAGGACAAATGGTTTTGTGTAGATCTGCGTTTGGAGCAAAACTTCTGAATCTTTCCCACTGAAAGCGAGATAAAGCATCTGCAATATTATTTTCTTTAGTAGGAATATAAGAGCAATACACAGCAAAATTGTTATGAGCTGCACACATAGTTAGGGTTCTCATAAGTTTCATAAGGTAAGGCTGTTTTGATCTGCCTTTTGTGATAATGTGTACAACAGCCATATTGTCACAATGGAACATTATTCTTTTTCCCATCCAAAAATTACCCCACAAAATGGCCGAAACTACAATAGGATAAAGCTCCATAAAGGCCATTGATGAAGGGAGATCAACAATATTACATAAATCATTTAAGGGCCATTCTTCTGCAAACCAATGACCATGATAATAGCCACCAAAACCTACAGTAGAAGAGGCATCAGTATAAAGCTCTAAATCAACACTTGACACAATTTTTGATTCATAAAACATACTAACTCCATTCCATTTGTCAAGAAATTCTTTCCACATGAGCAAATCTGATTTGCATTCACTATCTAAATGTACATGGTAATAACCTTCACTAACAGAAGACATTAAACGGAATAGGTAAGATACAAAAGCCCTACCAGGTAAAATAACACGCATTGCAAAGTTCAAATGACCTAATAATCTTTCAAGATCTTTCCTTGTACAGGATTTAGCAGCCAAAATAGTCTCAATGAACTGAACAATGCGCTTTACCTTATCAGAGGGTAATCTAGCTTGCATGTTAATAGTGTCAAGAATTATTCCTAAATATTCTAAAACACACACTGGCCCTATACATTTTTTAGTTGATAAAGGAATTTGTAAACGTCCAAAAATAAAAAACAATAGTGCCATAGTTCTTTCTGCACAAAAAGAAGCTTCATTTACAGTTAAAAAATCATCTAAAAGATGAAAAACTGGATAGATATTGTAATTATTTGAAGCGATCCAACATAATGCACAAGCCAAATTATCAAAAATTCTAGGACTACTACGGCAACCAAAAGCTAAACGTTCAAAGAAATAATATGATCCATTAAATTTAAAACAAAAACAATTCCACTGACTGGGATGAATAGGAAGTAGTTTAAACGCATCTGAGATGTCCACTTTACAAAGCCAAGATTCAGAACCATGAGTTTGAATAGAGGTAATAGCATCATCCAACTTAATATAGGACAAAGAGCAGAGATCTTTATCTATCAAATCGTTAACACTGGAATGGTTTGAATTATGTGGTGAAGAAAGATCAAGAACTAATCTTTGTTTAAGGGAATACTTATGAGTTGCAAGGCTTAAGGGGCTTACCCTATAATTTGTAAAAGGAGGTAGCTTGAAAGGTCCTTTAACATAGCCTTTTGAAATTTCTAAGTCAATGAGACTTTGAACGGTGCTCAGATTTTTTTGAGCAGACTGAGAATTCTTACATTCATAAGTAGATAATTCTAAAGGATCATCAAAGGTATCAAATCCTTCACTCAAACCATTGCAAAGATAACGAACAAATTCTTGATCAGGATGATGAGAAAGTTCCTGCTCCAAGACATTAATATTTATTGGAGTAGAAGCACACAAATCAAAATCACTATCACAATTTGGATTTTTAAGAGCAGTTTCTAAAGGTCATTTAGATTTATTGCTGGTCTGACTATTAGAAGATGTATTACTATTTATACTCCCAGTACCAGTAGATTTATTCAAAGCTTTAACTGCACTAGAACAGTTTAATTTATTATGATTATTTGATTTGCACAAAAAGCACACATGTAAATATTTACAGTTTGATCTATTACAACCTTTGAAATTAAAACTTCGACAGATAGAATCTGAAGCAGTTAACACATTACCATTAGATTTAATTATAGGTTTCCCACACATAGCAATAGAATGCATAGTAGAACCACAATTTCTGCAAGCATTAACTCTAGAGCCTGCACAGACTAAAGCTCTTAATTGAGAGTCTCCTTTAGACCAGTCAATCTTAATATTCTTATCTGCTAAGAGCATGGCACATTTAGCAGAAAACATCTTATGGTATTCGTAAAAACAGTTCGGCCAAATGTGAGCGGTTTCTATAATGTGTGACATGTACAAATCCAATTCCTGACTTCTATTTGGAAACACTTCACACTGGACTCTTTTGAACTTTCCGAAAGCTAACAAAAATTCATCTAATGTCAAATCTCTACTCAACCTTTCGTCCTTCTCTTTTTTATCCATAGGCATTAAATAATTTGGAATCAATAGCATATTCAAGTTTACGTCTTTACCTTCTAAAATTTGATTTCTAATCTCAGAAGAAATCAAATCAACAGATGACACAGTAGTTGGCTCTACTCCAAAATTACCATTAAATAGTTGATTACCAATTCCTGTAGTGCCATTATTACCAGTACCAGTATTAGCTTGGAACTCAGGAGAGTAAGAATGAACCATCGGATTACACGAACCAAAATCTGTTGAAGTTTGGGCTGCGGCACAGGGAAATCTTTTCTCCAAAACCCAAAACTTCATTTAAGGTTTTTGCACACACTTCTTCAATAAGATCTCTTAAATGCGGCGACAGCTGTTCTGCAGTTTGTTCTAAACCATTGGGTTGATTAGGACTACTAATTCGACTCCTCTTGGCATTAGTATGACTGGATATAGCACAATTGCCTGTGTTGTTTACATGAGAGTTTGATTGCAAATGGGCACTAAAGTTCATAGTAGGTTTGCAGTTGATCTAATAGACTCCTTAACTTTATTCTTTTTTGACTTAGACGAAGTACATGTAGGCCCACTCGAGTTCACACTGACAGGAACTGTAGCAGTTTCATTCAAACCAGACGTAATATTGGTAAGAATATTACTTGTAGCTGTTGTAACAGCATAAGAGTTCGACGAGTGCTTAGACTGAGCACATGGTATAAAACTATCTTGCTCGGAATTTGTATCGGCATCAGTAACACTTCCTTCGCTACAAAAATCAATAATGCTACCTTTTTTCAATAACGTCTTCGTTCAAGAATCTTTTAGGAGTTGACCTCTTCCGTGTGCTTTTTCTGTTTTCCATTGCCAGATGATTAGATCAAGAAAATTATAATAATGTGGACATCCATTGAAGAAAACGTGCTTCCAACGTAACGGAAGTAGTCCTAAAGGAGGTTGTCGTAAAATTTTCATATTACCGAATACGTAAGAAACGAAAGAATGGATGTCTTCACATAAACTACAATTATTTACATAATTTTCAATATAAAAATAAATGATTAATAGTTTCAATACTTGCATGGCAAAAGGTACACAATGTAGATGGTTCAAGTTTAAAGAGACACAACATATTATTTGTGTAAATTATTTTGTGAATATATTTGAATTGGAAATTTTGCAATCTAATATCACAACATACATTGAATGGTAAGTTGAAAATCTTGACGGACATGTCATCATCTATATTAATGTTTAGCTCATCTTCCCATTTACATAGACTATTTGGCTTACTATATAATGATTTGATTCTTGTGGAGTAAATATCGCTTGTTTTTATATTATCTAAGTCTTTTTTGTATAAAAGACTCATGTTTTGATTTATATCTTCATGCACATCACTATTTGTTGATATTATACATTGCTGTTTATTATTTTTGAGTAGATTTTTAACTTTGTTTGATATATTTGCTATTGAGGACTGAAAGCATATTGGAAGCTTCACAATATTTGGACTGATGATTTCATGAATAAACAGTAGTTGCATTTTAATGGGCACAAAATTATAAGAATCTATGATTTTTTTAAAGTGTTTATTATACCATACTAATTGGTTTTCTTTGGGGACAATTTTGTCTAAATGTGAAGTATAAATTTCATACCAGTTTAATATAAGATTTTCATAAAATTGAGAGTTTATTTTAATTACTTGAGGTGTAAAATTTGCACCTAAAATTAGTTTGCCGTCATATGGTAACACACTAAATAAAAATGTTTTGATGCATACTTGGTCTTTGAGAGAGAATAATTTCTTAACCCAAAATATTGATTTACTGATAATGTGTTCCTCTAAATTAATCATATTCAACCCTCCAAGAGATCTATTTTGGCAAATTGAATTGCGCTTTATCTTATCCGGGCCGTTCCATAGGTAATTATATATAATTGTATTACACTTTTCAATGACATAATGTGGTACATAGATGGCTGAGGCTTGATACAATAGTTTGGAGAAACAAAAAGTTTTAATTATTTGAATTTTACCAATCAAAGTGAGATTCCGCCCTTTCCATCTATTAATAGTAATTTCAATTTCTTCTAGTTTTTTATCAAAATTCAATTTATTCTTAATTGATTCATCAAAAGAGAAAAAAATACCCAGAATTTTTATATAATTTTTGCAGACAGTCAAACCTAGGTTATTAATAAGGTTAGGTAAATTTTTAATATTACTATTTAAATCCATGGCTTCAGTTTTTGACAGATTAATAGATAAGCCTGATGTAAGACTAAAATGCCTCAAAACCTCCAAAAGATGTCGAGCTGTTTTAAAATCCTTTAGTAAACAAGTGATATCATCTGCAAATGCTATGATTTTCAAGTCTTCATTTCCAAATGCAATGCCTTTATATTTACTATCTGAACGAACATATATACACAGTGTTTCTATGACTAGGTTAAATAAAATGGTTGACATAGGGTCCCCTTGTCATACGCCTGATTTGATAGGAAAATATTTTGTACTATAACCATTATTGAATACTGCACATTCTACATTCTTATAAAGTGTTTTGATCCTTCGTATAAAATTCCTTTTAAAGCCAAAATATCTCAGAACATCTAGCATATAATTATGATTAATACTGTCAAACGCTTTTTTGAAATCAATTGCCAACAGAAGTCCCGATATTCGTTTTTTGGGCTAATACAGTCATCAATTATTCTGATATTTTCTTGTATATGTCTGTTTGGTATAAATGCAGTCTGATTTGGGTGTATTAACTTGAACAAAAATGGCTTCACTCTAGTACATAAAACTTTTAACATCAACATTAATTAATGTTATAGGTCTCCAGTTATTAATATCAGTTTTCAATTTATTTGGTTTTGGCAGAAGTTTTATAATTGATTGGCGTTGGCTAGTTGAAAAACATTCATTCTCAAAACTTTCATTTAACGCATTTAAAACAAAATTTTTAAAATTCGGCCAAAAGTGTCTGTAAAATTCAGTTGTAAGTCCGTCATTTCCGGGCGAGGAGTTTAACTTAAATGAGCTTATAGCTTTTTTACATTCATTTTCATCGATTTTATATTCAAGTAATTCGGCCTCATAATCATTTAATGTGGGGTGAGGTTCATTTATGGAAATAAAATCAATCAAACTTTTATTACTAATTTTTAACTCATATAGGCTTTTATAAAACATTTCAATATTATTCATAATCTCGTGAGGTTTATCAATTACATTACCTTCTGATGTTATTAGTTTAGAGACCTTAGTTGATTTTTGTGTTTGTTTTTCCAGATTCAAGAAAAAGGCTGTATTCTTTTCACCCTCCATAGCATATTGGACCTTTGATCTCAAAATAGCACCTTTTGCTTCCTCAGTGTATAGATTATCTAATTTAGCTTTTATAATTTCATATTGATTACAATTTTCTTGGTAACAATCGTCAACTAAACTTAATTTATTGTCTAGTTCTTCTAATTCTTTACTTAATTTATCTTTTATTGTTCTCTTAACTTTTTGTTTCTGTTTACAGTAAGTTATTGTTATAATTTCCACCTAATTGTGGGACTTTGCTTTCAGCAAAGTCCCAGTTTGTTTTCGGTTTGTCAATTCTTTTTTTTTTTTTTTTTTTTTTTTTTTTTTTTTTTTTTTTTTTTCGAAATTTACACAGGGCACACAGCCTAGGCTGCAATAGTTGCAGCAATTTCACAACATCTCCAGACCTTCTGTAGTGTCGACGTTTCTAATGAATATAAATTGGAACATTTTTGCAAAACCGGAAGTGCTGCATTGCAACATACCTAAAAAGTCGGTCAGTGGCTCTAGAAGTCGCAATTTTCAATCGATTTTCTTCGGGTTTGCATTTTTGAAAACTTGAAACAATTTCCAACAAAATAGCAGCTACAAAATTTCGAAATTCGAAAATTCATAGCACACATTTTTTTGCCGTATTTTGCACATTTTTGCAACTTTGCTATTTTAAGACGGATTGATCTGAAAATTTGGGTGCCTTCAAGTGTCACGAATATAAATACATTTGCAGAGTCAAAATTTTTGCTTCATTTCCGGTTTAAGCGTAAAAAGGGTTTAAACTTCCGGTTGACCTACTTGTGCTGTAATTGATGTATCGCAACAAAATTAATGTCGATCGTAATTAAATTAGAATACAAAAAAACGAAGAAGAAAAAATCCGAACCGGAAGTGAAACTTTGGCCGCCATCTTGAAATGTCACTTTTTTGTAAAACTCAAAATGGGGCCTCTATGGTAAGAGCGACTTGTGTGTTATTTGTATTTTTAGAAAGTCCAAACGATTGCGCAAAAATGTATGGGAGCCGAATTTTGAATTGCATTTTTGCAACATCCGGTAGAATTTTTTCGAAGTTTGGGGGCTTATTTCTCGTGACCTTGACCTTTGGTGACCGTGACCTTTAGTAGGTCAAAGGTCATTGACCTTGGCTATCAGTTGATACTTTGACCTTTGACTTCCGGTTTTATAGCTGCGCGAAAACAGCAAAATTCGCAACTTTGGACTGCTCTAGAGCGTGACCTAATTAATCTAGAGTGTTATTTTTTTCAGATTCTTAAGGTGCTTTTTGTCCTCTTTCCAACGATATATAACAAAAGTTTGTAAAATGAAAAATGAAGTTTTTGATTTTTGCAAAGATAAGTACATTTTGCCGTATATTCGCTTGTTTAAAATCTATGTGTGTATATCTCGTGATCTATTAGCTGTACAAGCTTCAAATTTGTACCGTGAATATACATTTTGAATATGATTAGATTCCTGTCCTAAAAAACGAGATGGGCGTGGCACATCCGGGTGAACTTCAAATTTACCATTTATATCGGTCAGCGAATTAGGGTTGCAGGAAATAACGTTTTTCAAACAAGTACCTTGCATACATATATCTCATTACTTTGGCCAGTTTATCCCAAAAAATCAAATGATTCTGTCTGTTTGTTGCAATTTTGCGACATTTGCAAAAAAAATCAGTTATTTTTAGTTTGGGGGCTTATTTCTAGTGACCATGACCTTTATAAACCTTGACCTTTACAAGGTCATTGGTCACTGACTTTGGCTATCAGTTGACAATTTGACATTAGGCTTCCGACGTCTACTTCCGGTTTTATAGCTGCCCGAAAACAGCAAAATTCGCTACTATGGACTGCTCCAGAGCGTGACCTAATTAATTTAGAGGGTTATTTTTTTCAGATTCTTAAGGCGCCTTTTGTCCTCTTTCCAGCGATGTACAACAAAATTTTTCAAAATGAAAATTTAATTTTTGCACTTTTAAAACTAAAGTACATTTTGCTTTTTTGAAATGTATGTGTGTATATCTCGCGATCTATAAGATGTACAAGCTTCAAATTTGTACCGTGAGTATACATTTTGAATGTGATTAGATTCAAGTAAAAAAAATGAGCTGGGCGTGGCACATCAGGGTAAAGTTGCAATTTATCATATATATGGGTCAGACAATTACGTTTGCAGGAAATGACGTTTTTCAAAAAAATACTTTGCACTCAGATACCTCGTTACTTTGGCCAGTTTATCCTACAAAATCAGATGTTTCGGCCTGTTTGTTGCAATTTTCCTCCGACGTCTACTTCCGGTTTTATAGCTGCCCAAAAACAGCGAAATTCGCAACTTTGGACTGCTCTAGAGCGTGACCTAATTAATTTAGAGTGTTATTTTTTTCAGATTCTTAAAGTGCTTTTTGTCCTCTTTCCAACGATGTATAACAAAGGTTTTTAAAATGAAAATTGAAGTTTTTGATTTTTGAAAATTTAAGTATATTTTGCCGTATTTACGTTTGCTTGAAATGTATGTATGTATATCTCGTGATCTATTAGATGTACAAACTTCAAATTTGTACCGTGAATATTCATTTTGAATGTGATTTGATTTATATAAAAAAAATGAGATGGGCGTGGCACATCCGTGTAAAATTCCGATTTACCATTTATATGGGTCAGCGAATTACGGCTGCAGTAAATAGCCTTTTTTTAAGAAAGTACTTTGCACACAGATACCTCATTGCTTTGGCCAGTTTATTCCAGAAAATCAGATAATTCGGCCTGTTTGTTGCAATTTTTCGACAATAGGAAACCAGTTAATATTTTTTTCTAATTTTGGAAGCTTATTTCTCGTGACCTTGACCCTTGGCGACCTTGAACTTTAGTAGGTCAAAGGTCATTGACCGTGTCTATCATTTAATACTTTGACATTTGACCTCCGACGTCCACTTCCGGTTTTATAGCTGCCTGAAAACAGCAAAATTCACAAATTTGGACTGCTCTAGAGCGTGACCTAATTAATTTAGAGGGTTATTTTTTTCAGATTCTTAAGGCACTTTTTGTCCACTTTCCAGCAATGAATAACAAAAAATTTTAAAATGAAAATTCAATTTTTGCACTTTTAAAATTAAAGTACATTTTGCTTTTTTGAAAAGTATTTGTGCATATCTCGTGATCTATTAGATGGTCAAGCTTCAAATTTGTACCGTTAATATACATTTCAAATATGATTAGATTTACGCCAAAATAAATGAGATGGGCGTGGCACATCCGGGTAAACTTACAATTTTTCATTTATGTCGGTCAGCGCTCTAGGTCTGTAGGAAATAACGTTTTTCAAAAGGTACTTTGCACACAGATACCTCGTTGCTTTGGCCAGTTTCTCCCAGAAAATCAAATGTTTCGGGCTGTTTGTTGCAATTTTGCAACGTTAGCAAAGTCCCACTCTGTGCCACGTGTGGCTCTAGTCTATCATTATTTTTATTGAGTACATTATTAAAATCACCTCCTATTAGTACTGGATAATTGTGGCTACCTAAAATTGTTTCGATTACATTGTTCAATCTTTGATAATATAAAAACTGATCTTTGTCTGGAATTGGGCTATATGTGTTCACTAAAATATATATAGTTTGAAAAATTTGCGCAGTAACAATACTATAGTAACCGTTAAGGTCAGGGTAGCACTTCAAGATTTCTATATTAGCACTGTTACCTAATAATATAGCTATTCCTGCAGAGTTACTTTTGCCATGTGAAAATAATATATCCCCACCCCATTCGTCTCTCCACTGTTTCTCGTCATCTGCCGTGCTGTGCGTTTCTTGTAAAAACAAAATATCTGTATTTTGATCTTTCAACCATGAGAAAACTTTTTGACGTTTAAGTCTGTCACGCATGCCTCTTACATTAAGTGATAATAAATTGATTTGAGACATAGACTGGATAGAGTTATTAAGAGTGTTAGCTCTATAAGGTATTAATAATACATGAGCACCATATTACTCTGATAACTGGGTATTATGTATTACCTGACATAGACAATAGTGTACTTATACTAAAATAGTACAATATTTAATATTTTGGCAGATTCCTATATATTTGATATAAAAATGAATAAACAACAATTAGCCTAAATATTCTAGACCTAGTAATCATTCAAGACACTGCAAACATTCTGTAGACAAAACTAGCTTATTATACTTCGCGTATCAAAATCCATACTGACAATATCTTAACACTGCCACCGGATATTCATTCCTTAAGTAGTCACGATATTCGAATACAAGTCTCAACACTATTACATTTTACTGGTTTAATGTATTACCTGACATAGACAATAGTGTACTTATACTAATTATACTAAACTAGTATAATATTTAAATATTTTGGCAGATTCCTATATATTTGAAATATTTCTAGAGACTGGGAAAGCAATACTAAATCTGTAGAGTTTTTGATTAATCAATAATTAGCAATTAATGGAACAAATGTAAAGAGAAGGAAACACTTAGCTGTCCTTTGTGTTAGATGGGTTCATCTCTGCGCCCCTATTTTGCCTAGGTCCATATGAGCGGTGTCTCCCATTGTCTCTCACAGTCCTGAAGTCCTGTTTAGCTTGGGTCACTTTTCTGATATCCTCATATAAGTCTATTTTAGTCCTTTCTCGTCCTCTTGCTGCTGCGTACACACTACCATTGAAATACCAGGCTGATTCGATTTCTTCATTGTTTTTAAGTCTGTTGATTAGGCTTGAATTCATGGCTGTGACATCGTCAAATATTTTCAGATTGTTGTCAAAAAAAACCTTCCTGTTCCGCATTATCATTGTTAAGGAATTTGCATATAATAGGTCTTGGCAAGTCACGGTATTTTGAGGGAAGTATGTGTATAGCGATAATATTTGCAGGCTGCATTTCAAAATTTAAAATACTTTTCACTTTATTGCAGAAAACCGATCTCAAATCCTCTTGTTCTTGTTCAGGTATTCCGAGAATCTTCACATTCATTTTTCTGGAATATTGTTCATTATAATTTGCCATACAGATACTTCTCTTAGTCTGTTCTTCATTGAAATAAATTTGTTTGTTGATGTCTTCAAGTTCTTGTCGTATTTGCTCGTTCTCCTTAACGTGTTGTTAGTATTAATGGATTCCTCCAGTTTGCTTGTCACATCATCCAATTTTGTTGATATTCGTCCCAGATCACTCATCCATTCTAATTTCATTTCAGATAACATCTCTTTTATATCTGTCTTTGTCACCATATTTTCTTTCAAAAAATCTGCTGAATCCTGCATCTCTGTTAGAATAACTGATGTATCAGAGTCAGATTGGCCGGATGAAGAGACTCGAAATCTTTTTAAGGCTTTTTTGGTATTAACAGAGCTGACTTTGATTTTAGTATCTTTTGTTTTAGTATTATGTGACTGAGTGTTTTTCAAGCTTGCTAATTAGTTTTCAGCAACTTTTCTTATGGTTGTCATCTATTGATAACAGCTCACTCTAGTAAATAAATTTTCACACAAAACCCTAAAAAAGTCTTATTTTAAGTTAAGAGAATCCAAACTTTTACAGCATATCTAATTTTCTTCACTGTTGTACAGCTTTTTGTAATTTTGTATGGTGTTATTGCTGACTGGATCACAACTAATTAACTAATTAACCTTTTTACACAGAGCTCTCACACTCAACTTCTACCTGTCGGCCATCTTTTTTTCAAAAAAAAATCGGTCATCACTGGGATTCTCTTTTCAGATGCTTCTCGCTTTTTTTGCTAATCCTTGATTATCCATATTCTTCTCAACATGCACCTTTCCCTTTCGTTCAAATCTTCTTCTTTCTTTTTCTAATGCAATAATCATCTCTAAATATTTCTTCGACTTCATATGGCGACTCATGTTGGACGATTTCGAAGTTTAGAACGAACAACGCTCACAAGAGAACATGGGCACCTTCCCTAAAAAAAACAAGGAAATCATAGAGTCTAATTTAGCACATATAGTTTTCAAGATAGACTGGTTTCTAAGTCAATCGTCCCGTTCTCGTTTGTATTGTTGGTGTGAACCCTAACTCCGTACTTGTCATCATCATCCTAATCATTTTCATTATCGGCATCACTTTCGTTTGGAGCATCGGACGCCTCGTCATCGAAACTTTTTCTTTGTTCTTCAAGGTCCTGGTTTAATTTATGTCTTATCTTGTATTGGCGTAATCTATCTATATGAACAACTTGAGTGTGCTCAGACTTTTCATCCACTATTTCATAAGTAATGTCTGAATACTTTTTCACAATTTTAAAAGGTCCTTTCCAATATTTCTGAAACTTGTTTGGGATTCCTGCTGTTTTCACTGGTGTGTACAACCACTCTAATGATCCACACGTTTAACTCTTTCTTAGTTTCAATGAACACACTGAACAGGTTCCAACAAACTTGGCTACATCCTGTTTAAATCCTGGCCAATAGTATTCAAGTTTGATTCTCTCTAGTGTTTCGTTACTCCTTGATGTCCTCCAGTTGATAAATCATCTGAAAGTCTTACCATTTCTTCTCTTTTGCGTTCTGGAACAATTGCTCTCATTCTTGCCTCATATTCTCCTTTTCTTTCATTAAGGTATAAGACATGGTTCCTTATTTCTAGCTTCTTAACAGTTAGGCTGTTAGTTTTCATTCTGGTTTACAGTTATCCTTCTTCCATTTTAAAACAAGAGATATGTCTGGATCTTCTAACTATTTGGAGCTAATGACTCATCAACTCCGATCTGATTTACAGGATAATCGCTATGGGTTCCATGACATTGTACACATCGCTTTCTGGATCGAGTGTCATCATTATTGTGAACACGACCAGGTCTATGGATAATTTCAAAATTGTACATCTATAATGTTTCTAGCCAATGAGTCAGCTTTCCTTCTAGATTTCTAAAGTTTATGAGCCACTTCAGAGCTTCATGGTCAGTACAAATAGTAAATTTCCTTCCATATAAAAATGCTTTGAAGTGTTTGACGAAGTGAACAACAGCCAGAAGCTCACGTCTTGTTACAAATTAATTCCGTTCGTTCCTAGATAGTGATTTACTAGCATATGCCACGACCTTTTCGGTTCCATCGATAACTTGTGATAGCACAGTCCCTAGTCCATATCCACTGGCATCTGTATCCAATATGAATGGAAGCTCCACATTAGGATACGTTAAAATCGGTGATGAAATAAGTTTACTCTTTAGTGAGTCAAATGATGTTTGACATTCTTCAGTGCATTTAAACTCGCATCCTTTTTCGGTTAATCTATGTAGAGGTTTCGCTATCTTGGCATAATCCTTGATAAAATGTCTGTAATAACTGCATATTCCTAGGTACGATCTGAGATCTTTACAATTACTTGGTTCTGGACAATCTCGAATAATAATAATAAACTCTTTATTTTACATGGGTCAGAATTAGGCCCAATACACAAGGACATGGTCCTGTCTCACATTCAGCCTATGGGGCAATACATTGGAAAAAAAAAAAAAAAAATCGAAAATACATAATATCTCAATATACAATTTGTCTAAAATACTAAAAATGCACAAGTACATGAGCATCAAATGGACAGATCTATGTTCCGGCGATCAAGCACATGACAATAAAATAAATATACAATTATCCACGTACAAATTGTTTAAATATACACAAGAACATGTACAATTTGTTTATAAAATGGATATACATGTAATATATAGTTCCCGCGGCCATGCACCGCGCAGCTGAAAAAACCCCAGAAAAAACACAACTCTCCAATGCGCAACCCGCCCAAAACACAAAAGCACACGTGCATAAAACGCACAAACCTACCCCCAGCGACCAAGCACATGACCGCAAAAAAAAACGTATTATTTTAATGTACAATTTGTTTTAAAATACACAAGTACATGTGTAAATAATGAACAGATTTATCTTCTGGCGATCAAGTTGAATAGCTTTGATTATCTCTGGATCAGTCGATATTCCTTCTGCAGATACAACATGTCCTAAGAATTCAACTTTAGCTTTAATAAGACAGCAGTTAGATGGTTTGAATTTCATACCAGATTCTGAAATTTGCTTAAAAACATGATCAAGATGGTTAATATGCTCCTCAAAGATCTTTGAAAATATGATTATATCATCAAGATATACAAGACATATCCCATTGCAATCCAGCTAACACTGATTCCATAAGTCTTTCGAAGGTACTTTGGGGCGTTGCACATCCCAAAGGAATGACCCTAAACTGAAACAAACCATACATAGTAGTGAATGCTGTCTTTGGTCTATCTTTAAGCTCCAACTGCCAATATCCAGACAAAAGATCAAGGGTTGAGAAACATTTTACGCCTCTCAAACAATCAAGGGTTTGATCGATTCTAGGCAAAGGATAGGCAGCTTTTTCTGTAATATCGTTCTGTAGTCCACGCAAAATTGTACGCCTCCATCTTTCTTCTTCCTAACTAAAACAATTGGACTAGCCCATGGACTTGTTGATGGCTCTATAACATTCCTGGATAGCATGTCTGTCAACATTGTATCCAATTCCTTACGTTGGTGTAAAGGCACACATCTGGTTTTCTGTTTTATTGGAGTTGCATTTCCAATATTTATCGTGTGTTGCACCTTATCTGTCTGACCAAGATCATCTGAAGATTAAGCGAAGAGTTCTTTATGTTTTATCAATAACCTCGCGAGCTGATTTCCCTGTGAAGAATTTAATCCATATGATGCTCTTTTATATAAATCTAAGAGGTGATATGGAATCTTTGATGTCTGTGTTTTTATCAATGTGGATCGAATAGACCAAGGTTCTACGATATCAACAGGAGTAAAATTTCCTATCACAGTATTCTTGTGTAGAATTCTAGCGTCTAAAGATGGATTCATAACTCTTAATACACAGCCATTTTGATCTGCTTTAGGCTGTGTCAGTACCTGAGGTGGGATGATTGAATGTCTTTCCGCAACACTGTCCTTAGGTTCAATGATCCCTGGTGTATCATCTTCAGGTTTACTTCCACCTGCAATGTGTATATCTCTGTATTGTCAGGGTCTGTTTCTCAACAAATTTAGGAGAGCTCTCATTGTCGGCTCTGCGATCGAGATCTACTTTTCTTTCCATATTTGAACACTTGGTAGCTGATTTCTATAAATCCTTCTTCTCGCGATTCTACTGTTAGAATCAGTTAAATAATAAGCAGTTTATCTCTTCAAATGGTTGATTACGGGTTTCACACCTTTTAAGCATGAAATACAAACACATCTCTTTGTGACAAGGTTATACATTATTTTCAGGATATGATTAATGGTTTTGAATTTTACGTTACTGCGCCTTGCAAATTTTAAAGCTAATCTCGCTCAAATTCACATTAGGGCATCATACAAGAAATGTCTTAGTATTTCATTTCAGCTCTGTACACATTCAGGAAAATTCATTACATTCAGTAATGAATTATTTGAAACAATACAGTTTTGACGTGACTCAAAAGCTGTAATTTAAGTTGTTCTTGTGAAACATTAAACTAATATATTATTAAATTATATTTAAAGATACTGTTGTAAGGGCAGAAAAGAGTTTAATTAGGTTTGTTTTTATTTAGAACATCTTTTGCATAATATCCATTAAAAAGATCTTAAGTATACACAACAAAAAAAGTGTTGCACCCCCATATCAAAACCACTGGTACATCATAAGATGGAGATCACCCGAGAGGGGTCTTGTTGGGTATTATCCCATGGGGATTTGGGTTTAGATTCATTGTGGTTTCCTTCGGAAAACAATCGCGCAAATGCAACAATGTGCACGAGAAAAGCATGAGGCATGAATTTTGCAAAATTCAGTATCCCCCTGTGGTAAAAAACGTGTATAAAAATCGTTGTTAAAAAGCCCAAGCCATTCAAACACAAAATGCAGGGTAGACGAATGTTAGAAGCTGTTAACTCTTTAAACGCCACATTATTTTTATTGAACTACTTGTACAGGCCAGATTGCTTTTTGACATTGCAGCAAAAAATACGTGTTGTCTTTGAATGACTATAACTTCAAAACATTACAAGATAGAATAAATTACCTGATATGAAAATTGTCACAAAATGGAGGAATTTTATGATTATTGTAAAAAAAAATTTTAAGAGCATTATTTACCACCAAAATTACCTGGATACCTGACAATATTTACTAAATGCAATATTTGTTTCAGATTTAGGCTTTAAATTTCCTTCTATTTATTGTAAATGATGTTTTTAATAAAAAAACAAATATAAGACCATATTTTCCAAACAATTCCAAAAATGAAATGACAGGCCTACAGGTATGAAATTCAGGTAAACAGGTAGATTGTAATACAAAAAAAGTGAATTCAAAGTAAAATTTCATAAAAGGAAGAACAAAAATCAATTAGACCCCCATTCCTTTGTATTTTGCAGTAGACTAGGCCTATCCATTATATTTATGTCATTTTACAGTATTTTCACAGAAAAAATAACCTTTTAAATGTAATATTTATCGGCAAGCCTACCTTGATTAGAATTTTGAAATCGGGACAGGTGTGAAACCGGAGGGACGATTCTCATCAACGGTGGTCTAGACCGGGGCTTTTTTCGTTATTATTTGTGTCGAATTTAGCGATAAGTCATCCTCCGAAATCGATTTCAAAATCAAAATCTCACTGAAAACACTATATGCCATTATTCCATCACTGTACTGCACAGTATACGCGATGTCCACTGTAGAATACGTTTGAATTTTGGTCATTTTCAAACGAAAATTTCTCTAATTTTTCCAGAACAACCACCTGGCTTTGTTTACATCTAGAGATAGCCTTGACCTTCAGCTCTCTAATGGTGAGGTGCATTTGTTGCTGCGATCGGAAGTTTGTTCTTAAATAGGATTTTAGTAAGAACACAACTTGTGTCGCATATCTGCGCCCGTGGCGTTTGAGCCGGCAGGCACATATATGCGCCCGTGGCGTTTGAAGAGTTAAGTGGCAGATTATTGGCCTGCGCAGAGCCGGGCATTCTTTCAAGGAGATTGCCAGAGGAGAGTGCACTGATCTGATGAAAACAGATTTCTCCTGCATGTGGTGGATGGCCGAGTGAAGGTTTGGAGGCGTCAAGGCACAGCTTATGTACCAAGGAACATCATGCCAACGGTAGCCTATGGTGGTGGTTCGGTTATGGTATGGGGCTGCTTCTCATTTGATTGCAAGCTGGATTTGGTAACCATACAAGGGAATTTGACAGGGGCTCGCTACCTCCATGAAGTTCTCGATCCAGCTGTTGTTCCGCATTTTGATGATCACACATTAGCCAGCAGACCCGTATTTATGGATGACAACGCTAAGCCTCATCACTCGAGAGCTGTCACCCAATTCATCCACAACAATGCTGTCCAGAACATCCCTTGGCCAGCGATGAGTCCAGATCTTAATCCTCTGGAACATGTTCGAGACATTTTGAGCCGCAGGATTAAATTTCGCGACCCTCCTCCACAGAACTTGCACCAACTGGAAGCAGTCTTGCACGGGGAGTGGCGTCAGATGCCCATGCAAACATTCCAATGTCTTGTGAGGGGTATGAGGAGGAGACTGGAAGCAGTGATCCAAGTGCGAGGTGGAAGTACCCGATATTAACTGGTATTGATTCTCTGATCACCATTTGTGCTTTTTGACATCCCGTTAGAGCTCTGTCAACAATAAAATTTGAGATCTCACCATACTTTTTTGCATTTTCGTTTTCCTTAATTTACACCATAATTTCTACACAGCATTCCCACATGCCATAATGTCCAAATTTTCAAAACTTACGTTCATGTTACAGTCAATGATCCACTTTATTGATATTCACATACTGCTGGCTCAAATATTTATTCAGGTTTACATACACGAGTTAAACAGAACAGTACTATACCAAATAGTAGGGGGTGCAACACTTTTTTTGTTGTGTATATTATATGGGAGAGGGTGATTTCTGTTGGCTCATAGGTCCCACCTAATTTTTTATACGCCCACATGAAAATGTGGACGTATATTGCCATCACCCCTGTCTGTCGGTCCGTCGGTCCGTCCGTCATCAATTACTTGTGTACGCGATACAGACCAGAGTTTTTATCCGATTTGAATGAAACTTGGTATTTGTATTCATCTTGATAATATCTCGGACAAGTTCGAAAATGGCACGATTCCAGATGTCTGTTTATGCGTTATGGCCCTTGATTAAATGAAAAAACGTTAAAATGTACTTGTGTATACAATAGAAGCTATAGTTTTCATCTGATATAAATGAAACTTGGTATGTGTATTCATCTTGATAATGTCTCACCAGATGCCTGTTTATGAGTTATTGCCCTTGATTAAATGAGAAAATGTTAAAATTTACTTGTGTACGCAATAGAAGCTGTAGTTTTTATCTGATTTGAATGAAACTTGGTATGTGTATTCATCTTAATAACATCCAGACAAGTTCAAAAATGGTGCGATTCCAGATGTCGGTTTATGAGTTATTGCCCTGGATTAAATGAAAAAACATGGAATATTCTGTTTGCTGAAGTGGGCGTATGTTACCTTGCCTGGCAAGCTATTTTTTTTTTTTTATTGATAACAAATATTTTCTTTTCAGTATTTTAATTGGGTATACCAAAAATAAAGAAAGTGAACCTGACTGGAAAGGATATGTGTATGCATGCTCTTTTTTCGTGGTAGCTGTTATTCAGTCATGCTTTTTTCATCAGAATTTTCATATTGGAATGACACTTGGTATGAGAATTAAATCATCTCTTATATCTGCTATTTATAGAAAGGTAAATCACTTCTTATTATTTGAAATTAAAATAATCACATTGAAAGCCAAAAGGCTGCCTTTTCTTGCCCTTGTCCATGCCCCTGTTGATTATCTCATTACGGATTTCATTCATAAATTTTCATTATTCATTTCTAATGAACTATGCGGCTTCTTCTACTATCTACTTTCCACAAACTATGTGGCCTCTTCTATCTACTTTCTACAAACTATGTGGCCTCTTCTACTATCTACTTTCTACAAACTATGTGGCCTCTTCTACTATCTACTTTCTACAAACTATGACGTCAGTGACACATAAAGACTATTACATTTGTAAATGTAAGATATTTAGTTGCTGTGAATCGATTGATTGTATGAGTCAATTTCAATCTGTAAATTATTTTACTTCCTGTTAATAAAAATATGGCTAATCAGAAATAAAAAATAAATATAAACAAATATAAAAGAACCCACAATACGAAAATGGCAACGAATATGGGATGCACAAAAGCTGCATAACAAAAACAGTTCAATATCATAAAAATAAGACAATATAGACACTCAAAACAGTTGATTTTCATAGTATAAATTTCCAGTTGACATTAGACCAATTATAGGTGAATCACCAATATGGCAGCAAGACAACAAGAAATAAACATTGAAAATGCTCAACGACAGAATAATATTCCCCCAATAGCACAACAGATATTCTATATGCCTCAACCCAAAGCACCTGGCAACTTTGAAATGGCAGACGTTGACTCACTTAGTCTAGGTCTAAGATGGAGACAGTGGCGCAAAGAATTTGAACTCATGTTATGGTACTCTAAGTGAAGACACTAAAGGATGTATGCTACTAAACCAAGCTGGAAGGGACATTCAAGATTTATTTGAAGACTTGCCAAATACTGGGACTACCTATGAAGAGGCAAAACAAGCTCTTAATAATAGACTGGTTCAAAGAGAAAACATTTCATTTGAAAGATTGAACTTTAGAGAAATAAATAGGGAGCCAGAAGAAACTGTTGAACAATTTGTAGCTAGACTAAAGAAAGCAGCAAGATATTGTCAATATAGGGACCAAGAATCTACTGAGATGTCACTACAGATTTTGGGGGAGCCGTGGTGGCTCAGTGGGTTAGACGCTTGCTCACTAACCTGAAGGTCCCGGGTTCAATCCAAGCAAAGGCCAAGATTAACCTTCAGATTTTTCAGCCCGGTTTCCCCTTGTCAGTGATGCAGGTCGGAGGGACTGACATAGAAAAAGCGTCGAGTCGTTCGGATGGGACAATAAACCGAGGCCCAGTGTGCTACAGGCTGTGCACGTTAAAGATCCCTCAACAATTGGAAATCGAAAAAAAGCCGGCTAATGCTGCTGTCCTGGCAAAATTTCCCTCATAGCACACTGCATGGCGTTTTCGTCTTCGTTAGCCCATAAGGTGCAGAAAAGTAGGACATAAAACTCTATTCATTTCATTTTCATTTCACAACAGATTTTGAAAAGCGGCACACTAGATTTATTTAGAAAAAGAAAGAGTTGAAAAACAGTCAACAATTATCAAGAATTCTGATAAAGAAGTCAATCGAGTCAAGTATACTAGAAGATACTAGATATAAGTACCAACATAAAGAGAGAAACCATGGTAGAGATAGAAATGGTAAATAGCAAAAATACCAGAGATCAACTAAAGATAGAAAATATAAATCTATAGAAGAGAAAAAACCTAATACCAATTGCTATGACTGAGGTGGTAATTACCCACATAGTGATGGTAAGACTTCATGTCCTGCATATAGACAAAAATGTAATAATTGTGGTGGCCCAAGGTCAGAGCAATTGCTGAAGATAGTTTCACATCAGATAATTCAACAGAGAACATATCGTATACATGACATCATATAGGAAATGAAACTGGTAAGACTGAAACTAAATGGTGTTAAAACAGAATTACTACCAGATTCAGGTTCTGATGTTAATCTTATGCATGAACATTTGTATAATCAAATTGGGTATGGTGAAGAATTTCAACCATGTAAAACAAAATTAATAGGTTTTCCTGATTTATAGCAAAAATCAAGTATAACGGATTGAGACATTTAGCAGATTATAGTAATAAAATCTAAGAATAAATTAACACCAATACTAGGTTATCACACAGCATGTAGACTAAATATTTTACAAATCAATGTTAAAGCTGTAAAGACAGAAGATAATATGAGTCAAAGTGAAAAGCCTTCGAATGAAATCTGGAGAACAATACACAGAAAAATCAGACTTTATAAAGAATCTGAAGAAAGAATATGGTGTAATATTTCATGGTATTGGACTTCATAAGAATGCTAAGATAAAACTTCATATTGATAAAACAATAACGCCAGTTGCTCAAAAACACAGACGAATACCATTTAATCTACAAGATAAAGTAGAAGAAGAATTGAAAGAAAATGATGTGATAGAAGATGTCACAGGTCCAAATGACTGGGTGACACCACCTGTTGTAACCTGTAGAGCAAACGGCAAGATATGATTCTGTTTAGATATGAAGATACCTAATAAAGCTATAAAAAGAGTTCGACATCCTGAACCAACAATAGATGAAATAGCTTATCAACTTAATGGTTCAACTACGTACTCAAAGGTTGATTTAAAAGATGACTATCATTAGATTAGTTTAGCTGAAGAAAGTCGTTATATAACAACATTTTCGACACACAAAGGACTGATGCGCTATAAAAGACTAAACTACTGTAACAGTACCAAATCAGCAGCGGAAGAATTTCGTGAAATTTTGAGAAAAACTTTTTGTGACATACCTGGTGTAATCAATGTTCATGATGACAATGCAATTTATGGAAAAACTGAGAAAGAACATGATAAAGCTCTAAAAGCAACATTTCAGAGGCTTAAAGATGTTGATTTGACAGTCAATCCAAAGAAGTGTATATTTAACCAACCTTCAATTAAATTTTTTGGCTTTGTGTTCAGCCAGAATGAAATGTCACCTGCACCTACTAAAGTAGAAGCATTACAAAAAGCTACAGAACCCAAGAATGTATCAGATTTACGAAGTTTTCTAGGAATGTGCAATAATAGTTCCAATAAAATTATTCCAAACTATAGTCAAAAGACTGGTATTTTAAGAGAATTACTTCATATTAAAGATACAGACTGGAATTGGAGTGAAGAGCATAACAAGTGTTTTGAACAATTGAAAACAGAATTATCATGTGATACTGTTATGTCATATTATAATACTGATAGTGATACTGAAGTGCAAGTAGATGCTAATCCTTTCCATATTGGTGCAATGTTAAGTCAATCGGACAAGAATGGTATCCAATGGCATAATATGCGAGTCTCTAGATTGTTTTTGGATGTTTTAAATTCAATAACTACTTACTTGGTAAACCATTTAAAGCTTATATCTGATCATCAACCACTTCAAATGTTATTCAACCATCCTATGAAACAAACTACGCTATGTATAGAACATATGAGGCTAAAGCTTCAAGATTATGAATTCAATTTTAAATATCAACCTGGTAGCAAGAACGTTGTTGATGATATATCTCGACATCTACTCGAAGATACATGTTCATTAAAACTTGAGACAACGAGAAATACGTCAACCTAATAGTCATTAAAAGTATACCAGATGCCATAACTCTAAACAAGATATTCAACAAGCTACACAAAATGACAAAGTGCTATCATCAGTAGTATTGAATCTTGAGAAAACAACACAAATCTCTAAAATAGACCCTGATCTCAAGAAATATTCCAGAATCCAAGATGAATTATCACTTCATAATGGACTAATTCTAAAAATGAGAGAATTCTTATCAGGGCTGTTGATTTGGCTCTTTATGCCGGACATGACCGGCAGTCATGCCAAAATGACCGTTTGCAAATAGGCTCCGCCGGACATCAAGTATAGGTCAGTGACGTTAAAAAAAAAATAATTAAAAATTAAATTACCTTACTATCACGTTTAGTCAATGAGATTTCTAACACTACCGGTCATTTAATTTAGTTTATTAAGAGATTAACGGTAAGAGGTGGTTAATTAACAATGAATTTATTGACAATTATTAATCAGCTCCTGGAAAACGCTTCCAGTTCAAAGAGATTTACTATCTCAAACTACTTACTTTTAACAAACAGTTGACACGATAAACCAAAATGTGTTTAATCCTATAGTTATGCTGTCAAATTTTAATCAGTCATTATTCATTGATATAATTATATATCAAGTCTATTTTACGATAATTGTCTTTCGATTTCATCAGTTCCAACGTAAACATGACGAAGAAAATGTCGGCCCTCACATAGAACTTTTGACAATGATAGCTTGCCAGTCATTGAGAATTCTTCTATTTAACAATTATTAAGTTGACAGAAAGTTCAATTAAATATCATTGGCAGGTTATTTACTATTGAAATTTTACTATTCTTTGCAAAAAATGTGCGTAGTTATATAAGTTTAATCGTTCTTTTCTGCTTACTAGTAGGATATGAAACAGTTACTATTTATAGACAAATCAGAAACACCGTGAGAAAATTGACCCTCGTTTTTCTCAGTATTGGTTTAATTCAAAACACTTCGTTTTTCTTATGTTCAACCGGAAGTACAGTCGGTGAAAGTAAAATAAAAATCGGCTTTTGTAACGTCGTAAAAAATATTAAATTTAATTGTAAATATTTGATGATCAGATTGTTTTGTTATTGTGATGTGATGTATGACAGTATGTTCAGAGAATTAAAGTCCCAATTATGATGAATATAACTAAACATTCATGCATTGAAATACATTTTACAGTCGGATACTAGTTGAATAGTTCTTAGTGTAGTAGTTTTGACATCAACAAAAAAATAAATTAACAGCCCTGATTCTGATACCTCAAAGTCTTCAAAAGACAATTCTTCAACTGGCCTATGAAGGTCACTTGGGCATTTTTAAAACTAAACAATTCCTGAGAGATAGAATATTTTTCTTTGGTATGGATACAGCTGTAGAAAATCTAATTAAACATTGTCTACCATGTCAAGTGACAACACCAATCAAAAGTCAAGAACCTGTAATAATGTCAGATTTACCTTATTACGCTTGGCAGAAACTTCCAATGGACTTTAGTGGACTTATCCTAATGGTGAATATCTATTGGCAATAATGGATGATTATTCAAGATATCCATTTGTGTCATCAAATCCACATCTGCTAAAACAGTCATACCAGAATTGGATAGAATTTTATCTGAATATGGTATTCCAGAGGAGAAAAGAACTGACAATGGCCCTCCTTTTCAAAGTGATCATTTTAAAAACTATGCTAAACATTTAAGAGCTAATGGACAAATAGGGAAATTTATGAACAGTTTAAATAAGACTGACAATTTGAATTGGAAACAAAAACTTTACAAATTTTTACGTAATTATCTTGCAACAAAACCTCAGACAACAGAAATATCACCGTAAGAGCTGTTATACAAACGTAAAATGAACACGAAAATACCTCAAATTGTGAAACCATCTAAATCTAAAACTGATAAACTTTTACATCAAAGATAAACAAAATGAAAGACTATGCTGATAAAAAGTGTTACATTAAACCTCATCAATTCAAAATTGAAGACTGTATTGTATTGTATTGTGTAAACAGGACAAAGTTCTACACCTTTAGAAAGAAATCTTTACAAGATTTTCAAAACTTATGGTTCTATGATTACAGCTAAAAGAGAAAAGGATGGAAGAGAGATCATAAGAAATTCTTCATTTTTCAAATTATTTGATAAACACAACTACCAAGAAGAAAACTGTGAAGATATATTTTTAGAAGAAGATGATACTCGACAAGATGCACCAGCATTACCACAACCAGTATATCCAAATCCAAATATAAACTAGAGCCACACGTGGTACAGAGTGGGACTTTGCTAACGTTGCAAAATTGCAACAAACAGCCCGAAACATTTGATTTTCTGGAAGAATCTGGCCAAAGCAACGAGGTATCTGTGTGCAAAGTACTTTTTTGAAAAACGTTTTTTCCTACAGATGTAAAGCGCTGACCGATATAAGTGAAGAATTGGAAGTTTACCCGGATATGCCAAGCCCATTTATTTTGGCGTAAATCTAATCACATTTGAAATGTATATTCGCGGTACAAATTTGAAGCTTGTACAGCTAATAGATCACGAGATATACACAAATGCATTTCAAAAAAACAAAATGTACTTTAATTTTAAAAGTGCAAAAATTAAATTTTCATTTTAAAAATTTTTGTTATACATCACTGGAAAGTGGACAAAAGGCGCCTTAAGAATCTGAAAAAAATAACCCTCTAAATTAATTAGGTCACGCTCTAGAGCAGTCCAAAGTTGTATATTTTGCTGTTTTCGGGCAGATATAAAACCGGAAGTAGACGTCGAAGATAAAATGTCAATTTGTCAACTGAAAGCCAAAGTCCGTGACCTATGACCTTGTAAAGGTCAAGGTCACCAAAGGTCAAGGTCACGAGAAAGAAGCCCCACAACTCAAAAAATAACTGATACTTTTTGCTAATGTTGCAAATTGCAACAAACAGGCCAAAGCATCTGATTTTTCGGGATCCACTGGCCAAAGCAATGAGGTATCTGTGTGCAAGGCACTTTTTTTTAAAACGTTATTTCCTACAGCCGTAATTCGCTGACCCATATAAATGGTAAAATGGAATTTTACCCGGATGTGCTACGCCCATCTCATTTTTTTTATATGAATGTAATCACATTCAAAATGTATATTCACGTTACAAATTTGAAGCTTGTACATCTAATAGATCACTAGATATACACACATACATTTCCAAAAAAACCTTATATA
This sequence comes from Nipponacmea schrenckii, assembly GCA_030562195.1. Lineage (NCBI taxonomy): Eukaryota > Metazoa > Mollusca > Gastropoda > Lottiidae > Nipponacmea > Nipponacmea schrenckii. The sequence continues at coordinate 1,420,367 of CM060202.1, read as the reverse complement.
TACATTGTTGGAAAGAGGACAAAAAGCACTTTAAGAATCTGAAAAAAATAACACTCTAAATTAATTAGGTCACGCTCTAGAGCAGTCCAAAGTTGCGAATTTTGCTGTTTTTGGGCAGCTATAAAACCGGAAGTAGACGTCGGAGGTCAAAGTATCAACTGATAGCCAAGGTCAATGACCTTTGACCTACTAAAGGTCATGGTCACAAAGGTCAAGGTCACGAAAAATAAGCCCCCAAACTTCGAAAAAATTCAACCGGATGTTGCAAAAATGCAAAAGCAAAATTCAAAAATCGGTTACCAACATTTTGATCGCAATCAACTAAGCTTTATAGAAATATAAATATCACACAAATCGCTCTTACCGTAGAGGCCCCATTTTGAGTTTTACAAAAAAGTGACATTTCAAGATAGCGGCCAAAGTTTCACTTCCGGTCAGTTTTTTTTTATCTTCCTTTTTTTGTCTTCTAATTTAATTAAGATTGACATACATTTTGTTGCAATACATCAATTACAGCACAAGTAGGTCAACCGGAAGTTTAAACCCTTTTTACGTTGAAACCGGAAATGAAGCCATAATTTTGCCAATGTTTTTATATTCGTGACACTTGAAGGCACCCAAATTTTCATATCAATCGGTCTTAAAATAGCAAAGTTGCAAAAATGTGCGAAATACGGCAAAAAAATGTGTGCTATGAATTTTCGAATTTCGAATTTTTTTAACTGTTATCTTGTTGGAAATTGTTTCAAGTTTTCAAAAATGCAAACCCGAAGAAAATCAATCAAAAATTGCGACCTCTAGAGCGACTGACCGACTTTTTAGGCATGTTGCAATGCAGCACTTCCGGTTTTGCAAAAATGTTCCATTTTATATTTATGCAACACGTCCCCACTACAGAAGGTCTAGAGAAGTTGAGACAATGTTGCAACTATTGCAGTCTAGGCGCATTGAGGTGTGTAAATTTCGAAAAAAAAAAAAACTAGAGCCGTACGACTAACGGCACTGAAGCAGTGCGTTGCATAACGGGAATGCAGCATTAAGAATTCAAAAAATGCAATAATGTATTTGCATCGTTTCTATTAGACGTTGAGAGAGGTGTTTTACAAAACGTCAAAAAAAAAAAAATTCGTGATCTAAGGGTCATAACACCTTATTTGAGATTATAAATTGATTTCGGATTTCATTAACTTTCCAGATCGTTAATTATTTTTAATCTGTTTATTTATTACTAAACATCTATATTAATTTAGGTAGTAGGAACATTAGATCCTGCAATTTGTGGCAAGTTGCCAATGTAAAACAGAGATATCAAATTAACAGCGCGGCTTTACATCTTTAAGAGTGTATTTTATAGAGTTTCGTCCCTTAGACCACTATTCCACTCAACTGAACCTTATTGTTGCTTTAGAGATATAATGTAAAATTCTAAAGGTTGTAATTCCCTGCCAAATATTCCATATCATACATCGCCCACAACGAGAAATACACAATAATCCCTTTTATTTAAGATATATAATAGCTTAGAATCATTTTAACTGGATGTAGAACGATTAAACGAAAAAATAAATTTGGATCCCTGAAACTCATATCTTGTGGATCGCCCAAATGTAACGTTTCTAAAACAGACCGTTTTATGTGAAAAATTTGCAATTTTTGAATGCCGATAAAACCTTAAGTATAAATCTTACAATAAAGTTTAATATATCATTGGATAGATCTTCTCGAGACCTATCACATTTGTACAGGTCAAAAGATCGCCCAATGCCAACGTCACAATATACGACCCTTCAAAGTTTTTAAAAATTTTAATCCTAAAAAAATCAAAATCAAAATCAAAATTCAAAAATCGGTTTCCATATATATTTCGGCGATTGGTTATAGATGCTATATACATCAAAATAACACAAATCGAATTATCCCCTGAGACTCTATTTCGATTTAAAGAAAAACACGCACAGTTAGTATAGAAGAAATTACAAAATTTTGAAATTTTTAAACGCGCAATTTTGATTAAAGTACCAAGTGTGATATATTAATAGAAAGATGAGATTAAGCGTAAAAGGAATATGTAAGAAATTCTGTCCTATGTAAATTAGGTCACGTGATAGAGCTCTTTAAAGTTGAAATTTGTGATTTTTAATTGGCTGCAAAACAGGACCGAAGGTCAAGGTCGCGAAATATGACATTTAAAATTTTTGACAATTACTGGAAAATTTCAACCGGAAATAAAAGAAGGGGAAAAACGAAATTCAAAAATCCCTTCCCATACTTTTTTGCGCAATCGTTAAATGTTTTTAGAAAAGCTATAATTATGCAAATTAGATTTAACCCTGAGGCCCCATTTTGAGTTTTACAAAAATTAGTCAAATCCAGATGTCGGCTGATCCGTTACTTCCGGTTCGGATTTTTTTAATTTAGCATCATTTAATAGACCATTGTAGCTAATTGCAAAAGAAATTTTTCAAATATCTTAAATATTTCGGAAGTGCAAAATTCAACTTTAAAAGCAAATAACTTCAAAACCAGAAGTGATATCGAAATTTTGAAAATTAATTATAGTTCGCAATCAAAATGTTTATATATCTGTAAATTTTCAGATCGATCGAAATAAAATTGCAAAAATTAAAATTATAAAAGTCAGCGACAAAGTTCAAAATTCTTAAAGTTTGAAAAAGCTACCTTGTAAAGAAAGATAGATAGTAATAAATAAAAAAACGCTATCAAAATTGATTAAAAACTAGCGTCGTAAATGAGAAAAAACCTAAAGTTAGACATAGGCCCGTATGTCATTTCCGGTTGGACAAAATGGCGTCAAAATACATTCATGTAGTTTAGTTTCGCTGGTTTTACGGGAGAACGGGAGAAATGTTAACAGTATTTATGTGGCATTTGTAGTTTTGGCTGGGCGCGATGGGAAGGATTCGAGAAAAAAAAAAAAAAAAAAAAAAAAAAAAACATTTCGAAAACAAAGCAGTGCGTTCGAAAAAAAGAATTGACAAACTGAATGACTAAATAAATTGGATAAACTCTCCTCCATTACTATTTGCGATAATCTTCATCTTCAATTTTAGATTTCATTTTTATACGCCCACATGAAATGGGGGGCGTATATTGTGGTCACCCACATCCATCCGTCCGTCCGTCCGTCCACAATTGCTCGTAAACACTCTACACGGTGTAATTCTTGACAGATTTAGATGAAACTTAATATGAGTGTTTATGATCACGCAAGGATGAACCCTATTGAAAATCAGCGAAATCGGAATAAAATTAGTATGAGTTCGTGCCCTTGTTCTTGAATGGCTCGTAAACACTCTACAACGTGCAATTCTTGACCGATTTTGAAACTTGGTGTGAGAGTATGTTATAACTCAAGGATAAACCCTATCGAAAATCAGCGAAATCGAAAAACATTTAGTATGAGTTATTGCCCTTGTTCTTGAAAACGCGTTCAATTTTAGCTTGTAAACACTCTTGAGAGAACAATTTTTAATGGATTTTAATGAAACTTGGCCTAAGTATTTGTTATCACCCAAGGATGAAGCCTATTGAAAACCAGTCAAATCGAAAAAAAATTAATATCAGTTATTGCCCTTGTTTTTGAAAACGCGTTCAATTTTTAGCTTGTAAACACTCTAGAAAGCACAGTTATTGACCTATTTTGACGAAACTTGCTGAAATTGTTTAATATCACCCAAGAATGAACCGTTTTGAAAATAGCACATATCGAAATATATTTAGTAGGATATATTGCCCTTGTTCTATAAAATGTGTTGGATTTTTGCCTTGTAAACACTCTACAAGTCACAATTCTTGAGCGATTTTGACATAACTTGGCATGAGTATTTGTAATCACCTAAGGATGAACCCTATTGAAATTCAGTTAAATCGAAAAATATTTAGTATCAGTTATTGCCCTTGTGTTTGAAAACGCGTTCAATTTGAGCTTGTAAGCACTCTAGAAAGAACAATTCTTAATGGATTTTGATAAAACTTGGCTTGAGTATTTGTTTTTACCCAATGATGAACCTTATTGAAAATCAAATTAATCGAAATATATTTAGTGTCAGTTATTGCCCTTGTGTTTGAAAACGGGTTTAACTTTTTGGCTAATAAACACTCTAGAAGGTACAATTCATGACCAATGTTGACAAAACTCACTGAAATTGTTGGATATCGCAAGGGATGAGCCTAATTGAAAATTAAAAATATCAAAATATATCTAATATGAATTATTGCCCTTGTTCTTTTAAACGCGTTCGATTTTTGTCTCGTAAACACTCTACATGGCACAATTCTTGATGGATTTCGATGAAACTTGGTGTGAGAGTGTGTTGTAACTCAAGGATGAACCCTATTGAAAATCAGCGAAATCGAAAATTTTTTTAGTATGAGTTACTGCTCTTGTTCTTGAAAACGCGTTCAATTTTAGCTTGTAAATACTCTAGTAGGAACAATTCTTAATGGATTTTGATTAAACTTGGTTTAAGTATTTGTTTTTACCCAAGGATGAACCCTATTATAAATCAAATAAATAGAAATATATTTAGTGTCAGTTATAGCCATTGTTCTTGAAAGTGCGTTCAATTTTAGCTTGTTAACACTCTAGAAAGAACAATTTTTAATGGATTTTGTTGAAACTTGGCTTGAGTATTTGTTTTCTCCCAAGGATAAACCCTATTGAAAATCAGATAAATCGAAAAATATTTAGTGTCAGTTATTGCGCCTGTTTTCAAAAACGCTTCAACTTTTGGCTTGTGAACACTCTAAACATTCATTTTTGACAAAACTCGCTGAAATTGTTTAATATCAACTAAGGATGAGCCTTATTAAGAATTAAAAATATCAAAATATTATTAAGGGTGAACCCTATTGCAAAACATAAAAATACCGAAAAATATTTAATGAGTTGTTATTAGGTACAATTCTTGAATGAAACTAGAGACCCTAGAAAAAAAATATATCGTGGAAGGTTGAATATTTCATTCCACTTATTGTTACCTTACTGAAAAGTTTTTATTCAAAATAAATGCTGCCAGTGGGCGTATATTACCTTGCCTGGCAAGCTATCTTATCTTTAGTTTTTATGTATTATTTATTTCTTTTTATTATCATATTCCAATCAGTCATTTTTAACTACAAATATTTGTCATAAATTTATATCCTTCTTGTTTTCTGGTATTAACAAAGACATATCCATGATCCTCAGGATTGTTCCATTGCCTTCTACAAAGTTTTTTAAATTCGTCTTTTTTCATACCGTGAATAAGGGAGAGTATTTGCAATAAATCTTTATCGTTTAATTCAAACAAAATGAAACAATTAGCGTTCTTTCTAATAAACATTCCATCCATTTCACAAAAGGATTGAGCTTGGTATATACAATGACAATTGTGATGTCTGCCTTTAGTAAAGAAATCTCGTTGAACTGTTTGGTTGGATGGGGCTATGCAGTCATCGAAAATAACCAGGTTTTTCCTATTCTTGTCAATATTAGACAAATCTAAATCATTCACATTTTAGGTGAGTAAAACTGGAATGTCAGTAAGAGTTAACGATGGGTTCTTTTCTTTATACAATAATTTATAAATTCTTCAGGTGTGTTGTTATTTTGTAATTCTTCATTGTTTTCGTAAATATTAAATATTTGCTATACGTCATCTTTCGGTAAATATTCTAAACCTTTTAGAATTTGATAATAGAATTGATCTGGAGTTGTTGTATAAATGTAGAGACAATCAAAGTCTAATAACTGAGGTAGTTAACATTTTAAATAAGAGTTAAGTTTTTCCTGATCCCGATTGACCAATGATACACATTAACATTGGATTTTGTGGAAACCTATCTGAATGTTTGAATTTTGTAGCCATTTTTAATAGTTGAATTTAGTGAGGATTTAATACAATACCGTCTCCTCTGTATTTCGAAAGATACAAACCATCACCACTAGGTATTAATCCCTATCCTTCTTTTTTAATCTCAGTTTCACCCGTATCGATTTGATCAATTAATTTAGACAAACCTTCTTTTACCGTTTTCTTCGTGATTGAATTGTTTGACGCTGGCTAAGATATCTTTGAAACCAGAAGCTTTTGCTAGTTTTTCCATTTCTAAATAAATGTCTACATTTTTCCCTGGCTTCAGCATCTTCTGCTTTTTCTTTTTTACTGCCGAAGCTATACCACTCGCTCCACCGGCAACAGCACCTGCAGCTGCTAATCCTCCGAAAATTCATGGGAGAAGAAACAGAAACCCAACTTCTTTAGCTCGCTTGTCTATTTCATTGTAATTGATATTGTCCAGTACTTTATGATTTTTTAGTTTTATAATCACCGATTGTGAAATGTGGATCTTCACACCATTATAAGTGATTGTTTTCGGTTTCTCATTTTTGATGGATTCCAATATTTTAGTGACTAAACTTTCTGGTTTCCTTTTTTAAAGATAGTATTTTTCACAATTCTATTCATCTTTCTATCCATTATATTTATGACATGATGTGATTCCTCTAACAAGAGAAAATACCCTACCGTATCTCCAGCAGTTTTTTCAATGTATACAGATAATTGCACGCCTGTTTTGCACAAATCTTCTTTATGAGCAGAGATCAAATCAAAATATAGGAAAATTAAAAATAAAATCAAAATAATTAAACTGGTACATTTGCAAATAATTCCCTCATAAATTTATAGTTTCTAGGTTGATGTCCGCTTGTAAATTTGTTTGTTGAGATTGTATTTTTCCTTTTCGTGTTTTAAAATCAACCCCATATTTTTAATAGTCGAAAATTTGATAAAACAACAAAAGAATTTTATTATAAAATCAATACTGATAGTGTTACCAAGTATAAATACATTCTATATTTATAATCAATACAACATGGTGTAAACACATTATTATAAATTATTATTATTAATATCTTCTTAACTGTGCATACGTCACTAACGGATGTTGTTGTTCTATTCAACTGCGCATGATCGAAAATGCTCCTATATGACGGGTCGTTAGTTACCAACTGATTGTTATGTTGTTTGGTAATTTTCTAGAACCTTTATTGTTCGATCACCTACGCCATTATGATTCATCTGGGAAATGTTTGCCACGTAACCTGAAAAATAAAATTAAATAATCTATAATCTATACATATATGCTATTATGTTGAAAATGCACGTGTGACAAATAGCGTCGACCTGCACAACAAATAGCGCCTGCTGTTTATAGAAGGTCTGGTTAATCCAGTCTTGAGTCAAGTGTATTATCGTTAAGTCTAAATTGTATAGCTGGATATTCGAATGAAGGTGGCCTTGTGTACAGTGAAAATTCGAACGAGTAAAGAATTTATACTTCGTCACCTCTCTAAGACTCAATATATGCCATATGTTTCTGTTAAATATAGTGTAGTGTTGTTTTAGTTTATTGAATAGCAATATTGATATTAAATAAACCTAAATAAAATTGTTTTAAACACTGAACCATCTTATTTCTTTTATTATTTTATAATGTAGCAGACGAATTTGTATATTATATATCATTAAGTTTCCTTAAAGATTTTTGTATATTGATTTTATAATGTAGCAGACGAATTTGTTTCTTATATATCATTAAGTTTCCTAAAAGATTTTTGAATGTCTCCCAACCCAAAATATTTTGACTGCACGTTTATTAAAGAAATCTTTTTTTAAGTAATAGATTTTACGAATCACTACATTATTACGCCAAGGTAGATGTTAAAATCTGTACATGCTGTAAATCTAATCCCGAGGTAGACGTTTGTAAATCTAATTGCTTACATTTAGATTTTTGCCAGTCAATCCCATGTTAGAGGTGCTGTCTAATAAGCATACCCTGCTGCAAATCTGACCCATGCTCATTGACTGCAGGTTTTTTAAAAATTTTATTAAAAGAAGAATTGCTTTGTAGTATATTCAGATTTTCCCGAGCCCCAATGCCAAGGAAATAGATATGTTAAAGGCATATTAATTACTTATACACCTAAAGATGCTATAAATCTATTTAAGGAATGTACCTTGCTGTAAATCTAGCGCATGCGCATTGGTGTGCGGTAAATCTGAATGTACTATAACTACTTCTATCCGATTGTGTAAAGTGATTAATCCTGAGGATAAACATACTACATATCTCCTAACCTTTAGGTTTCGCTCTTAAATAACACCCAATCTATCCAAACGATTGGATTGTCTATTTTGTATGACCACTGGATCTACTATCTTCTGCACAGGAAGTTCCTTTCTTGAGCGAATCTTATCCAATCTCTGTTGCTCCTTCACAATTTTTTTCGCATAGTCACTCAGTTCTTTATGCCAATCTTTAGACAAACTACTCTTATGAACTGGAACAGTATCCTGGACAGCTTGACTATATACAAAAATAGCTGGAGATAAGCCTGTTGACTTGTATTGAGTATTACAGATTTTTCACAATCCTTTAGTCCATTACTCATAGTCTATTTTCCCACAAATAAAACATTTCTTTAAAAGTGACTTGGCTTGTTTAACTCCATTTTTAGCTTAGGAGTTACTTTGTGGATAATGTGCTTATAGACAATTCATCTTGACATTCCAATAATCTCTGATTGATTCATCAAGATGTTTCTTACTGTCAGGAAAAAAAATTTGTATAGTGTCCTTTAAAATCTGGTATTCAGGATCATTATCAGAAATGTTACAGATATTTACCAAATCTAATGTACATTGGGCTTGGTCCATAGATGCAGACTGTATAGCTTTTACATAATAAAGATGAAGCTCTTGAATCTTCAAAGTCTTCTTTGTCTGGTTTAGAAACTGGATTTCTAGAAAAAGCACCAGCCACCAAATTACTTGATCCTGCAATATATTCTAGGATACAGTTGTAATCCATACATTTAAATAAAAATCTGCAGTAATCTAGTATTAGAAACTTCATCTAATCTTTAGAATTGACTAAAGATACTAGGGGCCTGTGATCCTTAAATACTGTAAATTTAGGTCCACCTAGTAAAAACTTCTTTGCATTTTTCATGCTCCAGACTAATGCTGTAATTTCAGTTTTTATGGGCGCATATCTTGTTTCAGCGTCAGTTAAGCCTTGACTTCCAACCATAATGAGCATCCAATTACCATTGGGTTGTTATTGTTGCAGTTCAAACCCAAATCCTGTTATACATGCAGCATCAGTGTATAACTGTAGAGATTGAAATCTAAAAAATGCTAACGTTGATGGTGAGGCAAGGTGCTTCTTTGCTTCAACAAAGGTTTGCTATTCATCTTTATTCATCTTATAACGACCTTGTTTTTTGAGTAAGTGACAAAGAGGTGCTAATTTTTTTGTTAAAGCTGGATCATAAGGAGCAAGTTGATTCGCAAGGTGATGAAATGATCTCATATACATGATCTCAATAGCCTCTATTGGTTTTGGTTTCGAAAATCCATCTTTGCTGATCTTTAATCATGCAAATTCTATCTCAGGTTGTTTCCTTTTTTTCTAACTTTTTAGGGTTGAGCCATATGTTTTCTTATCTGCAGCATTGTAGAAAATTTCGAACATTTTGTAAGTGTTCTGTATGATCTTTACTATAAACAAAAGTATCATCCACCAATCTTGATATTTCATTAAGACCTTGTAATGCATAAATAAAATGTCAAGTCTTTGGATTGTTCAGACAATTCAATTTGGGGATACCCTTTCTTAATATCAAACGACGAAAAACATACTTCAGCTTCAGCCTCTATCATCTGGGCACAGTCTAGGACTCCTGCTGACTGGAAGTATTCACATTTACAGAACATGTTTAATTTTGTAAAGTCTAGACATATTCTAAAATCAGTAGTTCCCTTTTTCGGAGCAATTACTATTGGATTTTAATATGCAAGTGGTAAATTTCTTGGAAAATGTACCTTGGCAGGGATGGCATTTTAATCCAACTCAATGTGAAAGGGACCTCCTTTAAGTGGTTGGACTTGAGCCGAAAATACATCTGCAAATTTTCTTTGAATGTCTTCATCTGTAACTTTATTTGCTGGCTTAAAAGTACGGCCCTTATAGGTATCAATTTTCTTCATTTCCATTTGTTGTAATATAACATCCAATTTACTGGTCACAGGTTTTGGTTGATAAATTTCTTGTTGAACTGAAATCTCCTTCAATGAATACAGTGGTTTAGTATTTATGGTAACAATGCCTAATTCAATTAGAACATTTCTGGACAAAATAAAAGAGTTGAAGTCATTAAAAAATACTAATGGCTTTGTAATTTGTCTATCACCAAACTTTATAGTTTAGCTGCATCAAAATATCCTATAACATCCATTTTACTACCACTGACATTACAGGAATTCAACATTTCCATTGTAGGAGGGAATAAATTGGCTATATCATCATTTAAGTCAGCTGTTCTACTGGTTGGAGCACAACACCAATCTGACCCTGTATCTATTTCAGTTTATATTATCTGATTTCAATATAAACATCAACTGTCAGTGCACAGGATTTGTAATTGAACATACTATTCTGCTCAGTTTCTTCTGGCAAAATGATCCATCTTTATCACCATTTTCTTTAGTCTTAGATCTGAAAAAATATCTAAAGTGATTACTACCTTTACAGTTGTGACACCCTTTACCATTGTTTATGAAAATGTTTATAACCACAATAGCTACACTACACCGTCTGTCCGTCCACAATTGCTCGTAAACACTCTACAAGGTGCAATTCTTGATGGATTTTGATGAAACTTTATATGAGTGTTAATGATCAAGCAAGGATGAACCCTATTGAAAATCAGCAAAATCAAACAAAATTTAGTATGAGTTCTTGCCCTTGTACTTGAATGGTTCGTAAACACTCTACACTGTGCAATTCTTGACTGATTTTGATTAAACTTGGTGTGAGAGTATGTTATAACTCAAGGATAAACCCTATTGAAAATCAGCAAAATCGAAAAACATTTAGTATGAGTTATGCCCTTGTTGTTGAAAACGCGTTCAATTTTAGCTTGTAAACACTCTTGAAAGAACAATTCTTAATGGATTTTGATGAAACTTGGCTTGAGTATTTGTTATCACCCAAGTCTGAAGCCTATTGGCTTGTAAACACTCTTCAAAGTACAGTTATTGACTGATTTTGATTATCACCTAATGATGAAGCCTATTGAAAATTGAAAAATATTTAGTATAAGTTATTTACCTTGTTTTTGAAAACGCGTCAAAATTTTAGCTTATACCACCTAGAAAGCACAATGATTAACAGAATTTGGCAAAATTTGCTGAAATTGTTAATTATCACTCAAGGATGATCCCTATTGAAAACAAGAAATATCACATAATATTTGATTGCCCTTGTTCTTTCAAATGATTTCAATTTTTGACTCATAAACACTCTGCAAGTCACATTTCTTGACTGATTTTAACGCAACTTGGCTTGAGTATGTGGAATCACCTAAGGATGAACCCAATTGAAAATCAGATAAATCTTGAAATATTTAATATCAATTATTGCTCTGTTATTGAAAAGAGCATCAAAATTTGGCTTGTAAACACTTTAAAAGGCACAATGCGTTACAGATTTTGACAGAACTTGCTGAAATTTTTAATTATCATTCAAGGAAGAACCCTATTGAAAAGAAATATCACAAAATATTTAATATGAATTATTGCCCTTGTTCTTTAAAACACATTCGGTTTTTGGCTTGTTTTTCCAAGGCACAATTGTTTGTTATCACCCAAGAGTGAATCATTTTAACAATGTAATATTGTACATTTATCACCCTAGAAAAGAAGTAGGATGTATATTTTATTTTTTATTCAAAATCAATGCTGACAGTGGGCCTATATTACCCTGCCTGGCAAGCTATCTTGATGAAATTTGGTGTGAGAGTGTGTTATAACCCAAGTATGAACCGTATTGAAAATCGAAAAATATTTAGTACAAGTTATTGCTCTGGTTCTTGAAACTGCGTTCAATTTTAGCTTGTAAACACTCTAGAAAGAACATTTCTTAATTGATTTTGATGAAACTTGGCTTGAGTATTTGTTTTCTCCCAAGGATGAACCCTATTGAAAATCAGATAAATTGAAAAATATTTAGTGTCAGTTATTGCCATTGTTTTTGAAAACACTTTCAACTTTTGGCTTGTAAACACTCTAAATATTCCTTTTTAGCAAAACTCGATGAAATTTTTTACTATCACCCAAGGATGAGCTCTTTTTAAAAAATTAAAAATATTATTAAGGGTGTTGCAAATCATACAAAAATACCGAAAAGATATTTAATGAGTTGTTATTAGGTACAATTCTTGACAGATTTTAATGAAACTAGACACCCTAGAAAAAAGTATATGGTGGAAGGTTGAATATTTCATTCCGCTAATTGTTACTGTACTGAAAAGTTTTATTCAAAATCAATGCTGCCAGTGGGCGTATATTACCTTGCCTGGCAAGCTATCTATAGTTTTCATGTCGAAATATTGCTGTCACACTAATGTCATTTTGTCTGAAGCTTTGATACACATAACATGGAATTTGGGTTTAATGATTTAAAGATCATGTCTTGCCAACCAGAACTAAAATAGTCTTTAAATTTCAAATTTCAGGCATTGACAGTGGACAACGAATCAAAAAAGTCATCTACTGTTGGCGAAGTAGTAAATCTTATGTCTGTTGATGCTCAAAGAATTCAAGATATAACAGGTTACCTATGGATGACATGGTCAGCACCACTTCAAATAGTCCTAGCAATGTACTTATTATGGGGCACTCTGGGACCTTCTGTTCTTGCTGGATTGGGTGTAATGGTGTTATTGATGCCAGTAAGTGGTTTCATAGCTGCAAAGCAAAGAAAATATCAGATTAGCCAAATGAAATTGAAAGATCAAAGAATAAAATTAATGAATGAAGTTTTAAATGGAATAAAGGTTGGTTACATTAATTTATGTTTTTGGGGGTATTGTATGTCCAGATAGAATTTCTTACTGCTGCAAATGTAACATATACTGCTCTCTGTTATGCTTCCAGAATTACATTTTGCCAGTTACATTAACTGACCTACCTGGCAATTTTTTTTTCCATATCATCCATTCTGTTGCCCCCATGGGCGTTATATAAGACAGGACAATAAGTTAAGGTGTGTCCAAATCACTCTGCCTACATGACACTGTGCTCAATATAAATTGAATATGGGACTAAATCACTGTGCCCAAATAATGCTGTGCCTATAAGACATGTTCATATCTAACCGTGTGCCTTAAGTACTTTCAGTTAGGCACACCTTAAATTAGGCACACACTCATAAAGGCAAACCTACTTATTGTGAAACCCTGACAATTGTAAGGCAAGTCATTCCCCTCCACCACTGTGTGCTTCATTTAAGAGCCCACGACAGTCTACTTGAAGCTAGGTGTGACTAAATGAACTTTGCTTAATGTAAGGTGTGCTCCAATCACTCTGATGACGCCATACTGAATATTAGTGTGCCTAATTGAATATGTGCCTAATTGAAGTTGTGCCTAAATCACTGTGCCAAAATAACGCTGTGTCTATATGACATATGCATATATGGGTGGGATATGCTATCTATCCCTTACCAATTTATTTTTAAGCGATCTATCCTATTACCCCAATATCTCAATTCTCAAACAAATTATTCAACGCCCTGTGCTTGAATGACAGAAATGACTAGACATACCATGGATTTTATAAATATTTGTGACCCCACCTCTGTGTTGTGTCCACCCGATGACCAGTGATTCAGTGTTAGTGCCAAATGATGTGCCCGAAACTCCAAACTCTGTTTTGTCTTGAAATGTGCCTTCTTATAACTTAGTTGAACAATTGGAATTGCAAAGACGGAGAATTGACGAACTTGTAGTTTACAAAACATCTGTGACTAATGTGTCTGATAGTGAACAAGTCGTGCATACAAATGGGGAAGGATTCATGGTAGGCGGAATCAGGGATGACTTTGCTACAAATTTTTTTGAAAGATTCAACAATCTTTCTTAAGAAATGGACTTCTATAGAAGTAAGGTGTTTGATGTAAAAACTTACCTGAAACAAGTTGTGAGTGTTGGGGGTGGTTACAACATATCAAACAACGTTACTTTTGGGCCGAATTCTGGTGAATATAATTTTTTTTCTAGTGTAACATCCACCCCGAATACTAGAGGTGACGTCTCCAGAGCCGTATATCATAAACCCATGTGGACGCCCCAAACTCATGATGGTAGTACATCCGTCATGGACTAAAGGTGTCAATTTTATGCACCCACATTATGGGCACCACATCGACATAAAGGAAATTGGATCTTGCTGAATCCATTAACTGAATACAATCCTGATACTATGAAAAACTTTTCAAAGTAATATTATACTGTAAGCCCTACCCACACTATATGCCTACATATTATTTCCATTATAATGCCTTAATACTTAACCTTTTAAATGACCCCATATTTTATCTTTTTATACGACCACATGAAACGGGGGGCGTATATTGTCGTCACCCACATCCGTCCATCGGTCCGTCCGTCAGTCCGTCCGTCCTTAATTGCTCGTATAAACACTCTACGATTCTTGACTGATTTAATTGAAACTTTATGTGTTTATGATCACTCAAGGATGAACCCTAATAATAATAATACTTTATTTATATAGCGCAAATATCCACAGTTAACAAAAGTAAAACCAGTGATCATTTGCGCTTGACACAAACAAATTTAAAAATTGAATATTCATAATAAAACATAAAATGTTGCACAATAATACCATAAAAAGATCAGTTAAAAGCTCGTTTAAAAAGGTGAGTTTTAAGAATCTGTTTAAAAGAATCTAGTTTAAAACATTTTCTTATAGGTAATGGTAGTGAATTCCATAAGGCTGGGGCTTTTACTTCGAAAGACCTATCACCAGTTCTGACACTGAAACCACGGCCACCCTTTCTTTTGCACTCAAATAGTTTCTGAGAACGGAGGGATTTACCTGGAACATGACACTCAATAAGTGAAGACAAATATGACGGTGCTAGATTGTGTAGCGCTTTAAATGTCAGTAACAAAATTTTATATTCAATCCGATACTTTATCGGCAACCAATGTAAGTCATATAGAACAGGAGTGATATGATTCGACAAATTAGTTCTTGTAACAATGCACGCAGCCGTGTTTTGCAAAAGCTGCAGACGATTTATTTGACATCCACTTATACCAGAGTACAATGAATTACAATAATCAACTCGAGAGGTAACAAGAGAGTGGACAAGTTGTTCTATAGCAGACTTAGTGAGATATCTGCGGATTAATCCAACTCTGCGATGGTGAAAACGCACCGAGCGGCACACAGCAGATATATTGGCCTTCATGGAGAGAGCACTGTCCAAAATCACACCGAGACTCTTGGCCTCAAAATGAACTGGGATCTCCGAGCCACCCACACACACATTGACATAGTCGGTGAGCTCCCTGGTAGGTTGACCGGAGAAGCGCATGAATTCTGTCTTGTCATCATTGAGGCATAGAAAATTTTGGGCCATCCAGGCACGAACCTCAGCGATACAGGACTCAAGGCGAGCCATTTTCTCCGGCCCATCTTCAGAACTAAAAGATAAATATAGTTGGGTATCGTCCGCATACAAATGATATTGAACGTTATTACGATTCATTATATCTCCTTGTGGTGTGGTATAGATGCTGAACAAAATCGGTCCTAAGACGGAACCCTGCGGGACACCAGTCTTTAATGGAGAGCCAGATGAGACACTGTCACCTATTACAACATGTTGCACCCTGTCAGTCAGATAAGATCTAAACCAATCAAGGGCAAGGCCAGTAACATTGAAACGGGAATGCAGGCGTTCTATAAGTATTTCATGATTTACCGTATCAAAGGCGGCTGATAAATCAAGCAATACCAAGAAAACGTCCTGTTTGCTGTTCAATGACAACAAAATATCATTACAAACTCTTAATAATGCTGTTTCCGTACTGTGACCTGATCAGTAAGCAGACTGAAATGGATCAGCCAGGATATATTTTGTAACAAATTCTGTGAATTGCGAAGTCACTAAACGTTCTTGAATTTTTGAGAGAAATGTCAAGTTAGAAACCGGTCGATAATTCTTTAGTATTTCGGGATCGAGTGACGGTTTCTTCAGAAGCGGTTTAACAGCTGCAATCTTGAATACATTAGGAACTTTACCAGTAGCAAAGGAATTGTTGAAGATATCTACTATTACAGGTAACATGCTAGAGAAAACTTCCGGTTTTAAAAGAAAGCTTGTCGGAATTGGATCAAAAATGTAGTTGGTGGGGACAACTACTGATAAAAAAATGGCTCGTAAACACTCTACAATGTGCAATTCTTGCCTGATTTTGATGAAACTTGGTGTGAGAGTATGTTATAACTCAAGGATAAACCCTATTGAAAATCAGCGAAATCAAGAAACATTTAGTATGAGTTATTGCCCTTGTTCTTGAAAACACGTTCAATTTAACTCGTAAACATTGTAGAAAGAACAATTTTGAATTTATTTTGATGAAACTTTGCTTTAGAATTTGTTTTCTCACAAGGATAAACCCTATTGAAAATCAGATAAATCGAAAAATATCTAGTGTCAGTTTTGGCGCCTGTTTTCAAAAACGCTTTCAACTTTTGGCTTGTGAACACTCTAAACATTCATTTTTGACAAAACTCACTGAAATTGTTTAATATCAACCAAGGATGAGCCTTATTAAGAATTAAGAATATCAAAATATTATTTAGGGTGCACTCTATTGCAAATCATAAAAATACCGAAAAATATTTAATGAGTTGTTATTAGGTACAATTCTTGACAGTTTTTAATGAAACTAGAGACCCTAGAAAAAAAATATATGGTGGAAGGTTGAATATTTCATTCCACTTATTGTAACCTTACTGAAAATTTTTTATTTAAAATAAATGCTGCCAGTGGGCGTATATTACCTTGCCTGGCAAGCTATCTTTAATAATGACATCATGTTATATAATGTTTATATCATTGACTGATGACCTCAATTTAAAGATAGTTGTTGGAGTAACCAAGACGTCATAAAAAATTACGGAAACTGTGACCCACTTTATCTATAACCTTGAAAATTAGGTCAAATAATATTCAATATATTGTCTAAGAGTAGGTATTTTTTAATTTGGCTTACTTAATAAATTCATTTAGATAAGTATACTTAAATACAGCAAAAATTGATAATTTTCATATTTTCACCATCTTTAACTGTTACAGAAGGTGTGACCTAATTATTTTATGACTTTGAAAACTAGGTCAAATTATATTCAGTATATTGTCTAGATGTAGGTCATTGCAAATTGAGCCTTCATAATATTTTAAGGCTGTCGAAATACATTCATACTTGTAAGCAATTCTAGTTTTTATTTGGAATTTACACATTATTATGTGGTCGTATATTGTTGTTACCCCTGTCTGTCCATCCTTCCATTGGTCGGTCCATCTGTCCGTCAACCATTGCTTGTGAACGCGATAGAGACTACAGTTTTTGTCGGATTTCAATGAAACTTGCTGTGATCATTTATAAGATCTCGGACAAGTTTGAATTTGGCAATTATTCGATGAACAGTTTTTGAGTGATTGCCCTTGACTTAGTCAAAAAGTGTCGAAATTGGCTTGTACCTGACCTTTCCCCTATCCAGCATTTATGGGATGAGATTGGACGATGTCTTTCACATTAACGCCAGATGGACAACATCCGGGAACTTGAGGTTGCCCTTGTTCAGGAGTGGAATGCTATTCCTCAGAACACTATCCAGAGGCTGATCTACTCCATGTGACGATAAAGCACTGCATGTGTCAATGCAAAGGACCATCACACCCGTTATTGACTTTCCTGTTTGACCCCTACACCAGTTAAGTCTCACTTGGGCATTAACATTATCGTGAATACAATTTAATGATGTTTACATGTCTTCTTAAATCATTAATTATCTCAAAAGCATCATAAGTATATACTTCACATATCAACCTGTGGAGTTATTCCAGATTTTTATATGGACTGAGTATATTTACTATGGGTTGCATTATTAATTGTTATAAGCAAATATTGTATTTTTGAACTTCTGGTTCAGTTCTGGTTTTAGTCATGAGAAAGATTCAAGGAGATGATAAAGATGTTGATTCTACTAAGACCTGGGTCTAAAAAGGAATTAAGCCAAAGTGGAACAAGGTATCTCCCAAGAGTCCATTTGAAAAGAAACTTTTAAATGGGATTCCTGGGTGGTTGAAGATGGAATTCTGCTCTTGGAGCAAACTAAGTTTCATGATGTTATTTTGAAGCGTGTTGTGGTTCCAGAAAGCAAACAGAAAGAGGTTTAACACCTAACGCATGACTTACCAACAGGAGCTCATCTTGGTATCAGTAAGACAGAAGAGAAAATTAAACAAAGTTATTATTGGCTAGGGTTGAAGCAGGATGTACGAGATTATATAAATTTGTGTAAACAATGTGCTTCTAAAAAGAGGAGGAAGAGAAAGGCCCCCTATCTTCCTATGCTGCAGGTTTCCCCTTTGAGAGGATTGCGATAGATTTCGTTGGACGGATTAATCCACCCAAGGCAACCGTTATATTCTCGTGGTATATGAGATTTTTTGCAAACTTTGCAGATGCTTTCTCCAAGATATTGAGGTCAGAACAGTAGCAACAACCCTAGTACAAAAATTTATCTTGTCTTTTGGAATTCCAAGTCAAATTCATAGTGATCAAGGCACACAATTTGAAAGTTCCGTGTTCCAAGAAATGTATCATATGTTAGGAATCTATAAAACCAGAACAACCCCGTACCACCCACAATCCAACGGTCAGGTGGAACGGAATAACAGAACTATTAAAAGTATGTTGTCATCATTCGTACAACAGAAAGGTGACCTTGGGATACGTATTTACCATATGTGATGTATGCCTATAGAGCCAGTTAAAATGAGACCTCTGGAGTTACACCTAATTACGCCATGTTCGGAAGAGAGTTCAACGCTCCACTAGATCTCTACTTTGGTCGTCCACCACAGACAGTAATAGAGCAGCATGTGTGGAATAAAACTTTAAGGTTTAAGGGACAGATTCATCTTCTGTCACTAATTTGTTCCTGAGCAGGTCCAGGTGGAGACCAAGCGACAGAAAAACTATTATGACCACAGGAATGGAAAAGATGATCTGAAACCAGGTGATAAAGTGTGGTTGTTAACACCAACATTGACGTCTGGTATTCCCAACAAATTTACAAAACGGTGTAGGTTGTGCGGGAGCTCAGTGACATAATGTATGAAGAGGGTACCTCTAAGTGGTTTATGTGGATCGGTTAAGAGTATACAATCAGTGTGAAGAAGAATCTAATGAACGTGACAATGATGCATGTGAACTGATAGACAACTTCCCTGACAGTGACAACCTGTTTATCTGGATGCCTATATAATGAGTTTTTCTAATGTTACGGGAAAAATGGCCACAGCAAATACCAATATGAAGGGTTTCGGGTGTCCCTACTGAAGAGATCAGTCTTTGAGATCAGATATCGGTAGTGGTATTGTGAAACTGCTAAACATAGGAAAATGATTACGGAGCTGGAGAAACTGGGGAGACAGTCTTGGAAGGATGTTGATGAGAGAAATGAGAAGAAGGAAGACAGGAAGAAGGATGATAAGAAGGTCGATATGAGAAGAGTTAATAAGAAGGATGGCAAGAAGAAGAAAGACGATGGGAAGGACATTATGAAAAGAGTTGACTAGAAGAAGAAAGACGATGGGAAGGACAGTATGAGAAGAGTTTATAAGAAGGATGGTAAGAAGAAAGACGATGGGAAGGACAGTATGAAAAGAGTTGATAAGAAGGATGGTAATAAGAAGAAAGACGATGGGAAGGACAGTATGAGAAGAGTTGATTAGAAAGATGGTAAGAAGAAGAAAGGGGATGGGAAGGACAGTATGAGAAGAGTTGATAAGAAGGATGGTAAGAAGAAGAAAGGCGATAAGAAGGACAGTATGAGAAGAGTTGATAAGAAGGATGGTAAGAAGAAGAAAGGCGATGGTCACAAAAGATTTCTCAGGACCATTTTCTACCTACAGATGACCTTAACACCTGGAAATTAACTAATGCAATATATTTTAATTGGGGTTAATTTTTAATTTCAAATTTTAATTTTGGGAAAGATTACTTGACCTTATTTTTTTACTTTTGTAGCTTCCTAAACACACCTGTAATTAACTTACCTGAAAAAGAAAATAAGACATTGTAAATGTTTTTTTGTTTTTTTTAAATTCATTGGTAGTATGTTTAGCAAAATAGGTAAAAACACTGTAACAATAAACTTGGGGCTTTAGCCTAGTTGATGCTAATCAGTTAGTTACCAGCTACCGCCATGTGGAGGTACCCTCTTTTGGTATCCATAAATAAATTAAACATATAAACATTTGATTTCTTTTAAGTTTGTTTTGTTTTTTGGGATTTTTTATATTTTTAGTTTTGGAAGGAGTTTTCTCAATTTAACACTTATACATATGTTATAAATATTTTATTTCTATTTAAAAATAAACAAACTATTGCTTTATGTACAAATACACAACACACACATACTATTTATCTTTTATATACAAGTTTTGTCTGGAATGTTTCAAAGCAAGTGGTTGGACACAGTAGAACATTGCATTGCGTACATATGAACTTGTTTTGTATTCTCTTTACTTTCCTCTTACTGCAAACATAACAGTCAGGCCTACTTTTTTCCATATATTGGAGAAAATGACGCCCTGTAAGCTTGCCAAGTAAGGGTGTTCCACTGTGTCTACCAGTTTTTTTTCGGGTAGTGACACATCCATCCAATAGACCTTCAATAACATGATGGCTGAAATCTTTATGGGACATTTTGACATCGGGTGGAAATCTTTATGCACAATGTACGCATTTACAATGGCTGTCTTCCTGGCACAACCGCATGTACCATTTTTTTTTTAACTCTATCATGATCATAATATTGAAGAAGTTGAACATAGCAATCAACTCCATTCATATATGAATTGTAATCAGAGATCAACTCTGGTTTGGATATAATTCTGAAACCAATTTTCGATCTGTGGTCTTGAATTTCCAGGTTCACAACCTCATTAGAGTGTTCCACAGATGCCTGTCATGTTAGTTCTAAGTTCTTTTGCCAAGTCTAACGAATTAAAAAAGTTATTAACATAAACATGATGACCCTTGTGGTAAAATGAAGAAGCAAGACTTGTTACAATAATGTAACCTAAGCCCTTTTCTACTTGGCAATCATGTTTACGAGTATAAACATGAAAATCAAGACAAAAGCCATTGCTTGAATCGCAAATGACCTAAACTTTCATACCCCATTTTGTTAGTTTGTTGGGCATGTATTGCCTAAACAAGAGCCAACCCTTGAACTAGATCATGCCTTAATCAATAGATACTGTAAGGCTAGAAATTAATGCGTCAACAAATTAATGCGACATGGGATATAGAGACTAAAATGAGAGTACAAATTAATGCGATCCGCGATAGGTGTCTACAAGTGTTTAATGAATGAAGACCTGAACAATGATCAAGATTTTACCTTTAAATAGTCAAGAGTGAAAATCTTTTGTTTTTATTACGTCATTGATTGCTAATCAGCTTCAAATTTAGAGATAATTACCCAATTACTTAATCCCGCCCGGTCTCAATTTAAATATTTGTCTGCATATTATTCATTTGCAAATATGTATTTTAAAATGCGGATACAAATTAATGCGATCGCGGATAGGTCGCATTTAACGCATTAATTTCTATCTCGCAATAATTTGTTGCCTTACAGTACATTTTTTCAGGGCGTATACAAAGTTTTGTATGTGGACACAAATAGTTCTAAAAGTGGCCTAATTTTATGCAGAAGATCATATCCAGACTGCACCTTTTCGATTCTTGATGTGTTTGGTGAAAAATGTAAAAAATTCTGTTTAATTTCAAAACGGTTCCATGACATGTAGCTGGAAAATTTTGGATTTTCCAGTAACCAATGACCTCCAACTTAATCATCAATATCAGGCTCATGACAAATGCCCATTCCAATTTGCATGGCCATGAATACCCATCATCAACAGAAAACGTTTGATTTTTAGCCATTTTCAATTGAAAATAACTACAAATTTCACAGTACGATATGACTTTGTCAACATCTAAAGATAGCCTTGACATTCATCTTTCACGTGTTCGGCTGCGTTCGATTCTCCGTTCAGTGGTTCGTTCTCAAATATGACTTTAGTAAGAACACTACCTGTGTTGCATATCTGCATCCGGAACGTTTGAGCCAGTAGGCACATATATGCGCCTGTGGTGTTTGAAGAGTTAATATATATATATATATATATTAGATGGTTTACAGTAATTTAATATTGCCTATGATTACTATTCTTGAGGATTTTCAGTTATTGTCAAAACTTTCAAGGCTCATATTTCATAAGCTTGACATTCGGTGACCCGTTGAATTTAAATTTTTGTGTTTTTTTTTTCAATTTCTACAATTTCATTTCGATCGAATTGAAAACTTACTAGTGGATAGACATTTTTATTGCGAACAAAATTCATTTTTATACGCCCACATGAGAGTGTGTTATAACTCAAGGATGAACCCTTATGAAAATCAGCGAAATCGAAAAATTTTTTAGTATGAGTTACTGCTCTTGTTCTTGAAAACGCGTTCAATTTTAGCTTGTAAACACTCTAGAACAATTCTTAATGGATTTTGATTAAACTTGGCTTGAGTATTTGTTTTTACCCAAGGATGAACCCTATTACAAATCAAATAAAAAATAAGTCAGTTATAGCCCTTGTTCTTGAAAACGCGTTGAATTTTAGCTTGTAAACACTCGAGAAAGAACAATTTTTAATGGATTTTGATGAAACTTGGCTTGAGTATTTGTTTTCTCCCAAGGATGAACCCTATTGAAAATCGAAAAAACTTGAGTACAAGTTATTGCCCTTGTTTTTGAAAACGCGTTCAATTTAACTCTTAAACACTGTAGAAAAAAAATTTTGAATGGATTTTGATGAAGCTTGGCTTTAGTATTTGTTTTCTCACAAGGATAAACCCTATTGAAAATCAGATAAATCGAAAAATATTTAGTGTCAGTTATTGCGCCTGTTTTCAAATACAATTTCAACTTTTGGCTTGTGAACACTCTAAACATACATTTTTGACAAAACTAGCTGAAATTGTTTAATATCAACCAAGAATGAGCCTTATTAAGAATTAAAAATATTAAAATATTATTAAGGGTGAACCCTATTGCAAATCATACAAATACCGAAAAATATTTAAGGAGTACAATTCTTGACAGTTTTTACTGAAACTACTTATTGTAACCTTACTGAAAATGTTTTATTTGAAATAAATGCTGCCAGTGGGCGTATATTACCTTGCCTGGCAAGCTATCTTTCAAAATTTTGATATCACTTCCGGTCTTGATGTCATTTGCTTCTAAAGTTGAAATTTTAACTTCCGGAATTTAACAGATATTTGAAAATTTCTTTCTGACATATGATATTAGTAATAAAAGAATAGTTATTCATTAATAAAATTTGTCCCAGATTCATCAGATCAGCCGCCATCTTGATATGCCTAATTTCTCTATAAAAGTACTTTTTGGGATGGGGGTTTCTTCGATTTGTATTATTTTCATGTATTTTTATACGCCCACATGAAATGGGGGGCGTATATTGTCGTCACCCACGTCCGTCCGTCCGTCCGTCCACAATTGCTCGTAAACACTCTACACGGTGTAATTATTGACGGATTAAGATGAAACTTAATATGAGTGTTTATGATCACGCAAGGATGAACCCTATTGAAAATCAGCGAAATCGGAAAAAAATTAGTATGAGTTCGTGCCCTTGTTCTTGAATGGCTCGTAAACACTCTACAACGTGCAATTCTTGACCGATTTTGATGAAACTTGGTGTGAGAGTATGTTGTAACTCAAGGATAAACCCTATCGAAAATCAGCGAAATCGAAAAACATTTAGTATGAGTTATTGCCCTTGTTCTTGAAAACGCGTTCAATTTTAGCTTGTAAACACTCTTGAGAGAACAATTTTTAATGGATTTTAATGAAACTTGGCCTGAGTATTTGTTATCACCCAAGGATGAAGCCTATTGAAAACCAGTCAAATCGAAAAAAAAAATTTAAAATCAGTTATTGCCCTTGTTTTTGAAAACGCGTTCAATTTTAGCTTGTAAACACTCTACAAAGCACTGTTATTGACCGATTTTGACGAAACTTGCTGAAATTGTTTAATATCACCCAAGAATGAACCCTTTTGAAAATAGCACATATCGAAATATATTTAATAGGAATTATTGCCCTTGTTCTATAAAATGTGTTGGATTTTTGCCTTGTAAACACTCTACAAGTCACAATTCTTGAGCGATTTTGACATAACTTGGCATGAGTATTTGTTATCACCTAAGGATGAACCCTATCGAAATTCAGTTAAATCGAAAAATATTTAGTATCAGTTATTGCCCTTGTGTTTGAAAACACGTTCAATTTTAGCTTGTAAGCACTCTAGAAAGAACAATTCTTAATGGATTTTGATAAAACTTGGCTTGAGTATTTTTTTTTACCCAAGGATGAACCTTATTGAAAATCAAATAAATCAAAATATTTTTAGTGTCAGTTATTGCCCTTGTGTTTGAAAACGGGTTCAACTTTTTGGCTAATAAACACTCTAGAAGGTACAATTCATGACCAATGTTGACAAAACTCACTGAAATTGTTGGATATCGCAAGGGATGAGCCTAATTGAAAATTAAAAATATCAAAATATATCTAATATGAATTATTGCCCTTGTTCTTTTAAACGCTTTCGATTTTTGTCTCGTAAACACTCTACATGGCACAATTCTTGATGGATTTCGATGAAACTTGGTGTGAGAGTGTGTTATAACTCAAGGCTGAACCCTATTGAAAATCAGCGAAATCGTAAAAAATTTTAGTATGAGTTACTGCCCTTGTTCTTGAAAACGCATTCAATTTGAGCTTGTAAACACTCTAGAAAGAACTATTCTTAATGGATTTTGATTAACTTTGGCTTGAGTATTTGTTTTTACCCAAGGATGAACCCTATTATAAATCAAATAAATAGAAATATATTTAGTGTCAGTTTAGCCCTTGTTCTTGAAAACGCGTTCAATTTTAGCTTGTAAACACTCTAGAAAGAACAATTTTTAATGGATTTTGATGTAACTTGGCTGGAGTATTTGTTGTCTCCCAAGGATAAACCCTATTGAAAATCAGATAAATCGAAAAATATTTAGTGTCAGTTATTGCGCCTGTTTTCAAAAACGCTTTCAACTTTTGGCTTGTGAACACTCAAAACATTCCTTTTGACAAAACTCGCTGAAATTGTTTAATATCAAACAAGGATGAGCCTTAAAAATTAAAAATATCAAAATATTATTAAGGGTGAACCCTATTGCAAATCATGAAAATACCGAAAAATATTTAATGAGTTGTTATTAGGTGCAATTCTTGACAGTTTTTAATGAAACTAGAGACCCTAGAAAAAAATAGGTTGGAAGGTTGAATATTTCATTCCACTTATTGTAACCTTACTGAAAAGTTTTTATTTGAAATAAATGCTGCCAGTGGGCGTATATTACCTTGCCTGGCAAGCTATCTTTTATCATTGAATATTTCCTCACAATCTTGTGAGAGCCGATTTTTGAATTTCGATTTCAAATTTTAGTTATTTCCGGTTGAATTTTTGAAAAAACTCCCAAAAATGTGAAAACTCATATCTGCTGACCTTGACCTTTTGTGACCTTTTGACCTGCACGAATGTTGTTGCATTTTGTGAGATCTATCCAAATATACCAACATCGCTGACGTGCAACATCAACCTTGCATTCTACAGCCATTTGAAAATCGCGAATTTTAACTTTGAAGAGCTCTGTCACGTGACCTAATGGACATATGACAATATTGCTTGTGTATTCTTAATGTGCGTCATCTCACCTTTCTAAACATATATCACACTTGATATTTGATCAAAATTGCGGCTTTTGAAATTTGAAAATTTTGGATTGCTTTCTATAGTAACTGTGCGTAAATTTAAGGTGTCCTTATTCACCGAACCAACAACCCTTTCTAACTCCTTTCCAACTTTTAATTTGATCGATCAGAAAACTTACAAGAGGATAAACATTTTAATTGCAACCAAATATCTATTTTCAAAATTTCGATATCACTTCCGGTTTTATCTTGTGACCTATGCATTTTGTGACCTTGTGACCTGCACACAAGTTGTTGCTTTTTATGAGATCTATCCAAATATGTCACCATTGTGAACGTGCATCATTAACCCTTCATTCTACAGCCATTTGAAAATCGCGAATTGAAAAAACTCTTGTGACCTTGACTTTTTGTGACCTTGTGACCTGCACCAATGTTATTGCATTTTGTGAGATGTATCCAAATATACCAACATCGCAGAGATGCAACATCAACCTTTCATTCAACAGCCACTGACATTTTTATACGCCCACATGAAATGGGGGGCGTATATTGTCGTCACCCACATCCGTCCATCCGTCCGTCCGTCCGTCCACAATTGCTCGTAAACACTCTACACGGATTTAGATGAAACTTAATATGAATATTTATGATCACGCAAGGATGAACCCTATTGAAAATCAGCGAAATCGGAAAAAAATTAGTATGAGTTTGTGCCCTTGTTCTTGAATGGCTCGTAAACTCTCTACAAAGTGCAATTCTTGAGTATGTTATAACTCAAGGATAAACCCTATCGAAAATCAGCGAAATCGAAAAACATTTAGTATGAGTTATTGCCCTTGTTCTTGAAAACGCGTTCAATTTTAGCTTGTAAACACTCTTGAGAGAACAATTTTTAATGGATTTTAATGAAACTTGGCCTGAGTATTTTTTATCACCCAAGGATGAAGCCTATTGAAAACCAGTCAAATCGAAAAAAAATTAATATCAGTTATTGCCCTTGTTTTTGAAAACGCGTTCAATTTTTAGCTTGTAAACACTCTACAAAGCACAGTTATTGACCGATTTTGATGAAACTTGCTGAAATTGTTTAATTTCACCCAAGAATGAACCCTTTTGAAAATAGCACATATCGATATATATTTAATAGGAATTATTGCCCTTGTTCTATAAAATGTGTTGGATTTTTGCCTTGTAAACACTCTACAAGTCACAATTCTTGAGCGATTTTGACATTACTTGGCATGAGTATTTCTAATCACTTAAGGATGAACCCTATTGAAATTCAGTTAAATCGAAAAATATTTAGTATCAGTTATTGCCCTTGTGTTTGAAAACGCGTTCAATTTTAGCTTGTAAGCACTCTAGAAAGAACAATTCTTAATGGATTTTGATAAAACTTGGCTTGCGTATTTGTTTTTACCCAAGGATGAACCTTATTGAAAATCAAATAAATCGAAATATATTTAGTGTCAGTTATTGCCCTTGTGTTTGAAAACGGGTTTAACTTTTTGGCTTATAAACACTCTAGAAGGTACAATTCATGACCAATGTTGACAAAACTCACTGAAATTGTGAAATTGTTGGATATCGCAAGGGATGAGCCTAATTGAAAATTAAAAATATCAAAATATATCTAATATGAATTATTGCCATTGTTCTTTAAAACGCGTTCGATTTTTGTCTCTACATGGCACAATTCTTGATGGATTTCGATGAAACTTGGTGTGAGAGTGTGTTATAACTCAAGGATAAACCCTATCGAAAATCAGCAAAATCGAAAAAATTTTAAGTATGAGTTACTGCCCTTGTTCTTGAAAACGCATTCAATTTTAGCTTGTAAACACTCTAGAAAGAACTATTCTTAATGGATTTTGATTAACTTTGGCTTGAGTATTTGTTTTTACCCAAGGATGAACCCTATTATAAATCAAATAAATATAAATATATTTAGTGTCAGTTATAGCCCTTGTTCTTGAAAACGCATTCAATTTTAGCTTGTAAACACTCTAGAAAGAAAAATTTTTAATGGATTTTGATGTAACTTGGCTGGAGTATTTGTTGTCTCCCAAGGATGAACCCTATTGAAAATCGAAAAATATTTAGTACAAGTTATTGACCTTGTTTTTGAAAACGCATTCAATTTAACTCGTAAACACTCTAGAAAGAACAATTTTGAATGGATTTTGATGAAACTTGGCTTTAGTATTTGTTTTCTCACAAGGATAAACCCTATTGAAAATCAGATAAATCGAAAAATATTTAGTGTCAGTTATTGCGCCTGTTTTCAAAAACGCTTTCAACTTTTGGCATGTGAACACTCTAAACATTCCTTTTTGACAAAACTCGCTGAAATTGTTTAATATCAACCAAGGATGAGCCTTATTAAGAATTAAGAATATCAAAATATTAAGGATGAACCCTATTGCAAATCATAAAAATACCGAAAAATATTTAATTCTTGACAGTTTTTAATGAAACTAGAGACCCTAGAAAAAAATAGGTTGGTAGGTTGAATATTTCATTCCACTTATTGTAACCTTACTGAAAAGTTTTTATTTGAAATAAATGCTGCCAGTGGGCGTATATTACCTTGCCTGGCAAGCTATCTTATTACCGACTGCTACCTCTTTTTTAATACCGTAAGTTGTCAAATTATGCATCCGAACGTTAAATGTTTTCTCTTTTCTTAAAACCACAATGACTTTGAAATGCAACATATCACCCCTGTGTCAATTGTGAGACGCACTGCATTGGTACCGTCCACGGTTCTAGTTTTTTTTTTCGAATTTCACATTCGATTATTCTCTAAGAAGGCAAAATGCCACAAACTACAAACTGCTGTCTGCTATTCAAACTGCGTGACTTGTATTTGTTAAATGCAAAATGACGTCATTGAGGTCAACCAGAAACGAGCTGTGGGCAATAGCGCTATTTTGGGTTTTTGCTGTTTATTTCCTCTATTTTTCAACTGTTAGCTTCTTTAAACTGCTAGCTACTTAACTGCAGTTTTAAACTGCTAATTTCATTACTTTTGTAGCTGACTTTTTAATTTTTAATTTTTGTGTTTTTTTCAACTTCTACAGTTTTATTCTCATCCACCTGAAAAATTACAGGTAGATAGACATTGTTAATGCGATCTAAAATAATTTTTCAAATTTTCTACATCACTTCCTGTTTTGAAGTTATTCTCTTGTAAATTTTAAAAACCTAACTTCCGGAATTCTTAAGATATTTCAAAAATTCGTTTAGCAACATGCTACAAATAGTCATACAAAAAAACCAAGATGAAAAAATCAGGACCAGAAGCAAAAGATAAGCCGCCATATCGAAATGTTAAACTTTTGTAAAATTAAAAATGGGGCCTCAGGTGATAAAGCAATTAAATTTGGGAGCCGATTTTTGAATTTTAGTTTTGATTTTTATTTCCATTTTAATTTTTTTTGGTAATGACCAAAATTTCAAAGGCCCGTATTTCGTGACCTTGACCTTGTGACCTGAACACGAGTTATTGCCCTTGATGATATCTATTCAATGATCAATGATATATTCATATGTGTTGTCCGATGACTACTTCCGGTTTTATAACCGATTGAAATTTCTGATTTTTATTTTTAAAGAGCTCTGTCACGTGGACTAATTTATAAATAACAAAAATTCATATTGAATCTTATTACAGTTTATCTGCTCTTTGTAATGATATATAAAACCACATATTTCCACCAAAAATGCGCTTTTTAGTATTTGAGAATTTTGTATTTTCTTCTCTACTAACTGTGCGTAATTTTCTTTAAATCGAAATGGGGCCTCTGCTGATACTTCGATTCGTGTAATTTTGATGTCTATAGAATGTAATATCGATTTCTGAATCATATTTGGAAACCGATTTTTGAATTTTGATTTTGATATTTACCTGATAGTAATATATAAAAACTTCGAATGGTTGTATATTGTAACCTTGAAATTTGGTGACCTTGTGAGCTGCACATTCCATTGATATATTATATTTTGATGTACGATGTATACTTTCCGTTTTATCACCATTTGAAAATTTGTTGAATTATGCGTTTGGGCGATCTACATGACACGAGTTTCAGCGAACCAATTATCCTTTGAAAAAAAACGACTTATACTCTGTAAAATAATGTTAGTGTTCTATAGATACTTTGTGGGGTAGTTTTAAAGCGTATATCAAAACTGCTACGCACTGCGTCAGAACCTCGCGAAGCCTGGGGATCTAGTTGTTATTGTTTTGTGTTTGTTTAACGTAAATAAATATCATTGTCTTTCTTAAGTAAGTCCTTAATCGTCTCTGGACTGAAACGGTTCTCTCAATAGTTTATTTTTATCGTCTGCTTTAACTTCCCGCATAGATTTATCGACTATATAGTATTGCCTCTCAACGGAAATAAAAAATTGATGGCATGAACCTTGTGTATCATATCTGATGAAAAATAAGGAAACCAATGGAATATATATTAAAACTCAGTCATTCTGTAAACTGTATTATATTTAGGCACTTCGCTATTACGTATTGAGGCATGTCATAAAGCATGACAATCAATTGTTCTTATTAAAAAAGCCATCCAAAATACTTGGACCGTGATCATTATTTTTGGTACCTCTCATCTTCACGTAATATTTTTCATTCAAATAACACAAAAATTAACTTGAAACATTTAAATTTTGTTTAAATATTTCACAATAAATATTTACCTAATAGATAATAATCATATTGAGCCATTAATTTTTATTTAAAATCATAATTCGATCTTTTACAAAATCAATTTTACCGCATGTCGATGAAGGTAGACAAAATGGGCATACCCTAAAACCTGATACGAGATATCAGATACGAGATATCAGATATTGAATTTGACAATTTTACCAATTTTTTTCTACGAACCATCGAACCTAGCGAAATCACTCTGGTCAATGTGCAATCTCAAATCAAATGGTACGAAGCAACAGACGAACAAATAAAGCATTATAAAGATACTTTAGATGAGCTGTTAAAAAATGTTAATATTCCTATTGATGCCATACAATGTAATGATTATTCTTGTACTGTACATAATGTAGATTTAGAAAATTAGTATGACACTTTAATACAAGTTTCTCTGACAGCTGGCGAAGTAAGTATCCCACAAAACGTGAATAGAAGTAGGAAAAAGATCATCCCTAGATGGAATGATCAAGTCAAAATTGTGAGAGATACTGCTATACTCTGGCACCAACTCTGGAAAGAGAACAACTGTCTAAGTACGGGCGTACTTGCCACCATTAGGAGAAGCACTCGTGCTAAATATCATCATGTATTGAAAATTGTTAAAGGGGCCCAGGCTTTATTTGTTTCGGACAATCATCCGACAGCCTCAAACACATGAAATCATTTGGTTAGCTAATCAGAAATAGTCTACAGAGCTTACCTTTGAAATTTGAGCCTTCAAATCCATGTGTATCCATAATTATCCATGTTTGAAAATCATAATGTCTTAAGAAATTACGAACGTCCCGCCATATTGGAAAACGGTTCGTCTTGATAATCAAAGAGTTATCCTTCCCGTCGTGCAATAGCGGTCATCTATATAAATAGACTACAACGCGTTTTCAATTGTAGACTTTGTCAACAGGACACACAATTTTCAGACTGACTGGAGACCAGCCGCATACAGCACGGAAAAAAAATGAAAAGTGAAATGTTTTGTTTGAGGTATATTTCAAGGTATTTTGCGATTTTCTTAGAGCTTGAGTATTTCTGAGGACTGTTTAAATGTAACAAAGGCCCAAAACAACCCCTAAAAATCAAACCTGGGCCCCTTTAAAAACAATAAGAATCAGATTTGTGCCAATAAACTAGCTGATTATTTATTAGATAATAATTATAACACTTTCTGGTCAGAGATTAAGAAAATCAACGGATCATATAAATCCCTTCGTAATATGATCGATGGTCAGATAGGTGCAAATAATTTTGGTAATTTGTTCTGTAATAAATATAAACAATTGTTTAATAGTGTATCCTTTGATGAAGGAGATATGTCTAAATTGCAGAATTACATTGATGTTAAAATAGATAAATGTAAAAATAACAATTGTAATAGAGTACCTAATGTTTGTACAAATGATTTAGAAAGAGCAGTGAAGCATTTAAAACGAGGTAAAACTGATGGTAATATTGGACAAACATCAGATCATGTAATTTATGCTTCACACTCCTTCTTCATTCATTTATCGTTATTGTTAACTTCCATGATTACACATAGTTCTCACCAGGTAACTTTGTTCTCTCCTCAATAATATCCATCCCAAAGAACCGAAAAAAATCATTAAATGATTCCAGTAACTATCGTGGGATTGCTCTCAGTAGTATTATCGGAAACTTCTTCGATTGGATAATTTTGGAGCTTAACAGGGATATCTTTCAATGCTCAAAACAATACTCAGAGGAGTATGACCTTAAGTTCAATCCTGAGAAAACAAAACTTATTTTCTTTTCACATGACAAAATACATAACAATCAGTTTAAGGACATATGTATTGATGATAAGATAGAAATTGTTGAATCTGAGAAACATTTAGGTAACATTCTCAGCAACAATTTATGTTTGAATATGTGCAGCAAGGTCGCTTTAAATGGAAATAAATTTTCCATGTGTAATAACATTAATTTTATTTGTAAAAAAGTACAACTGCAATAAATATACTGAAAATGATGTTATAACAGGGTCCACAATAAGGGAATATATCTCATACAGGGACGTTAATCCAAATGAAGCTACAAATTTGAATCA
Organism: Nipponacmea schrenckii; assembly: GCA_030562195.1. Classification (NCBI taxonomy): domain Eukaryota; kingdom Metazoa; phylum Mollusca; class Gastropoda; family Lottiidae; genus Nipponacmea; species Nipponacmea schrenckii. Next base: position 1,387,545 of record CM060202.1, on the reverse strand, counting down.
AATTATAAATTTTATGTGTACTGTATAATGAAAATATGTATGTATAATACATAGATTTATATGTTTAACTTATGTGTACCATGAGTACGAATAAACTATTATTATTATTATAACAAATTAAACTAAATTGTTACATTGCTTACGTCAAAATTAAATGGAATTCATTAAGTTTGTAAAAAGTAAACCTACTAAAATTTCGTTTTAGAAAACGACATTTTACTGGAAGCAAGCAATTATGAACGCAATCATATTCCCCTTAACAACTTCAAAACGAGCTTACACGTATGCTGAAACAGTGGGAACATAATATGAATAATAACTGTCATGAGGGTATTTAGAAATTTATATTTAAAAAATGTGCCACTTTAATTTTTATATGATTTTTAAAAAAAAAATGACTGATAGGTTTTCGGGCAGATAAGTATGCTAAGAATTCATTGCAAAATAGTTTGAGGTCGTTCCCTGTTGATTTTCAGCTCAGTTCCACGTTGGTTCACCTTTTCATTGGTCTTTTCCTGGTCGTTTCTTTTCAAACGTAGGCTGTTCCATTAACAACCATGGCATGGTGACAGGCGATTATGCCGGAGTTAGACTAGAAAGTTTTCGCTAGATTCGACGGTACATAAAAAAATTGGTGAAATTGTTATTTTTAATATCTGATATCTGGTATCTGATATCTCGTATCAGGTTTTAGGGTATGCCGACAAAATAGCGATCCTCAACATCGATTTGCGGCAATTTCGTGGGGAAAAATATTCAATTTTTTTTTCACTATAGAGTGCGCACCCCCTCTTTGTACAGCCTGTTTCAGGGTAAAAACATACACATTATACACGGAATTATACAGTATGCAGTTGTGGTGGTGTACACAAGCAGGTGATAAGGAATTATGAGAGCAGTCGCCTCTGTCCGTCGATATGTCAACATTTGTTGTAGACACTATAAAAGCTACATTTTTCTAAGGATTTTAAGGTAACTTGTGGGAGTATTGGAATTTATAAGACTGCTGTCAAGTTTATCATAGTGTTGGACTTCATAATAGCCAAAAACGTAACACCTTCTAAGGACAAGTATTTATTTTAGGTATCAAAACTTGATGCAGAAACTAATAGTGCTTTTTATTTTATATGGGTCCACTGCATCAAAGTGACATAGTCCATATATCAGCCCATGGAGAATTAACAAATGGGTCCCATTTCTCCACTTTTATCTACAGAAAATATTTCTTATCAAAATTGTTCTGTGTTCAACTCTTTTAATATGCTTTTCAGGTCTTAAAGTTGTATGCATGGGAGTTATCATTTCAAGCAAAGATTCTGGAAATTAGAAATCAAGAACTGAATATTTTAAAGAAGTCTGCATGGCTAAATGCCTTTGGTACTTTTACATGGACTTGTGCACCATTTTTGGTAAGTAATGTGTTTTCCACTTTTTTATATGCCCACATTATAATGTGGTCGCATATTGTCGTCACCCCTGTCTGTCCATCGGTCTGTCCGTCCACAATTGCTTGTGAATGCGATATAGACTACAGTTTTTGTCAGATTTGAATGAAACTTGTGATCATTTATATTGATGAGAAATCTCGGACAGGTTCGAATTTGGCAATTTTTCGATAAATGTTTTTTTGAGTTATTGCACTTGACTTAGTCAAAACTTCCTGAGTGGATTGAAGAAGTTTCATCAGTCACAATTTACATATGACTAGGCACGTGTGATCACATGTAACAACCAAAGCAGGGAATTTGATTTCCGCGACCAGAACATTCTGAAATTGTGTCATACAATACACTAGAGCCATAAATATTTCAAAGAATTTTGAAGTGTATAGAAACTCTGCCTATTTCTGCGATATTTTACAATGGTACTAAATCAGGCTGAATTCAGACAAATTAAAAGTGCCAGATAAAAAAGTAAATAAACATATCAATCAGACCAATAGAGAAATTAAGCTTTTGAATCTAATAGTTATACCCTGTTCAGATGGCAAAAGTTAAGCTCTCTTAACTATCAACCCTTCTCGTAGAGAGCTTAGCTTTGTCGTGTGAACACGGAGCAGGCGATTTTAATCTGGCTTAAATTCACCTGCTTCCGATGTGGCTCGAAAAAGGGTTTAAAAGTTAAGCCACTAATTTTTTCTTGTCTGAACGGACCTGACTGAAATTCGCAGGATACTGATTTAACACGCGTGAGCAATGGACAGGATGTGTTTATTCTCGCGCCGCCATATTTATCAACATAGGGCATAATAATTGATACAAAATCACAAATATAATGGCATTGTGTTCCTTGAGTTTATCACGGGGTGTTAATTGGGGGGATGAGGAAACTACCACCATTTATGCTTATATTAATGTGGAGAAACTAAGCAATTTTTGATCGATTTTCTTAGGGTTTGCATTTTGAAACTTGAACTAAGTTAAAAGAATTCGAAATTCAAAACACTTGAAGGCACCCAAATTTTCAGATCAATCAATTTTAAAATGGCAAAGTTGCAAACATGTGCAAAATACGGCAAAAAAATTTGTGCTATGAATTTTTGAATTTCGAATTCTTTTAACTGCAATTTTGTTGGAAATTAGTTCAAGTTTCCAAAAATGCAAACCCTAAGAAAATCGATCAAAAATTGTGACAGCTAGAGCCAATTTGCTTCTTTTAAAGCATGTTGCAACACAGCACTTCTGGTTTTGCAAAAATGTTCCATTTTATATTTATGCAACACCCTGCCACTACAGAAGGTCTAGAGAAGTTGAGATATTATTGCAAGTATCGCAACCTAGGTGTGTAAAATTTCGAAAAAAAAAAAAAGACCGAAAACCAACTGGCACTTTGCAGAGTTTCTCCACATAAATACAAGTATAAATAAAACTAGGACTGAGATCACAAATTAAATTTTCCAAATTCAGTAAGTACAGTTAATCCGATTCTATCCTATCAGCAATGCCAATTGTGACTGAGTGAATAAAGGCTGTCGTCGTGTGTCACAAAAAAATAATACACTGTTTATTATCAACTTTAATATATATTGAGCAGCAAACAATAAGAACTAGAACTGTGAACAGTACTGAGAGCGGCAAACAACCCCTATGGGGCCATTTTATACAAGGTAACGTGATATAGCCTTTTGAATTTTTAAACACTCAAAACAAACTTTTTTACAACCATTATAAGTATAGCGGACTTATTAAAATTTTGCTAAATGTCACCGATAACACATAAAGTTTCACTTCTGGATAGAATTTTTTCCTCTACATGGTTTCTAATTATGCCTGATAGTTTATATGTTTATAGCTTTTGTACTCATTTCTTACATACACCGGAGGTTGAGTCACCCAACATGGTTCTGAAAAACCGGAAGTTCTCACGCAAAAACCGGAAGTGGTAGAAAATTTTTTATGATGTCTTTTTATTTCTATAGGCGACTTCTCTATATTCTGTAATTTTCAAAGCGATCGGATAAGTTACGCAATTATTCAAATATTATTATGCAATTTCTCACTTCGGATGCATAAATATTTTAGTTATAAATATTCATTTTCTATTCCAGTATGTATCTTATCGCATTTTTCAAAGCAAATTTCAATACCTTTTTCGAGTTGAGCTAGGGAGCTTCCCGAAAAAAAAAGAAAAAAAAGTCTAATGAAAACACAAAGTGGCAAAGTTCTAATTTGCCACTCAACAAAATCTGCGATTGTCAAATTGTCAAAAACAATTTATCTCACTAGAGCACTCTCCACTAAAATAGGTCAATTTGTCTCCACAATACAGCACCATAAAATATCAATCAGTAAATGATGTAGCCTTCATTTATCTAGTAGACTAATTGGGTGAACACTGTTTGACAGTAATTGTACACTAACTGTGTTTTTAGGCTTCTTTTTCTTTCCTTTACAAGAATGAATAACGTCGTTAAAAAGAAATTAGATTAATACCCCGTTCAGACGGTAAAAGTTAAGCTCTCTTAACAATCAACCCTTCTTAAAAGTTAAGAGAGATTAACTTTTGACCGTTCAGACGATAAAATGACAAGTGGCTTAAAATTCCTTCTCGAGTCATAAATACTGTCTGCGCATGCCGTGAAATGAACTACTCACGAAAAACATCCGGTACAGTGTAAAATGGCGGCTTCTATGGATTCGTTAAAAATAATTTCACTTTTTCTTGAATCTCTTCTTTGCCTCATATTAATTAGGGTGGTAGTTTCCTCATCCCCCCAATAAACATCCCGTGACAAACTCAAGGAACACAATGCCATTATATTTGTGATGTTGTATCAATTATTATGCCCTTTGTTGATAAATATGGCGGCGCGAGAATAAACACATCCTGTCCATTCACTACTGCAAAGTATCTCATTAATCACCCATTAATTATCATTAAATGAGTCAGTGAATTTTCCATTAAAATTTAATTAATGCGCCCATGAAAAACACATGAAAAGGATACATTTTTAATGGCTTCATACTGAACAACAATCCATGAAAAAAATGAATTTAATGGTTATTAAATTCATACCTTCATCCATTAATTCAAAAGCCATTAATAAATATTTTGATGACCATTAATTAAAAACTTTAATTAATGGGTTCAAAATTTTGATTGCCATTAATTATGAACTTTAAACTATTGGGTCAAAATTAATGGAATTCGCACTTTAATGGCCATCAAAATCCATTAAAAAGATACATTATTAATGGGCATTAATGATGTTAATGCTTTATTTCCTTGTGACATCAAAAAAAATGGCCATTAACATAGAATCTGAAGAAATTTTGGAAAAAAAATTAAAGGTCATTAGATTTAGAATTAAATGTTGGTCTCACTATGTTATTTTGATCATATATGTGACAAATGGAATAAATGACTATAAAAAAACTCAATCTCACACAATCTTGTAATCATTATAAATAATTATTACTGGACATAATCAATAATACATTTTGTAAGTTCATATCTTAAAGAAACTTCATCAACAATTTCTATAATGTCATCATTATTTGTCAATTTAACCACGTTTTCATTGGCACAAGACATTACGAAATACTTTTTGTTCGGATTCTTCACAATATCTTTCTGATTCAAAGAAACAATTCTTTGATCATTTAAATTATTAAATCTGATATGACCTTTGTCAATTACCCCAATTGCCTTTTTATACGCCCACATGAAATGGGGGGCGTATATTGTCGTCACCCACATCCGTCCGTCCGTCCGTCCGTCCGTCCGTCCGTCCGTCCACAATTGCTCGTAAACACTCTACACAGTGTAATTCTTGACGGATTTAGATGAAACTTAATATGAGTGTTAATGATCACGCAAGGATGAACCCTATTGAAAATCAGCGAAATCGGAAAAAAATTAGTATGAGTTTGTGCCCTTGTTCTTGAATGGCTCGTAAACACTCTACAAAGTGCAATTCTTGACCGATTTTGATGAAACTTGGTGTGAGAGTATGTTAAAACTCATTTAGTATGAGTTATTGCCCTTGTTCTTGAAAACGCGTTCAATTTTAGCTTGTAAACACTCTTGAGAGAACAATTTTTAATGGATTTTAATGAAACTTGGCCTGAGTATTTGTTATCACCCAAGGATGAAGCCTATTGAAAACCAGTCAAATCGAAAAAAAATTAATATCAGTTATTGCCCTTGTTTTTGAAAACTCGTTCAATTTTTAGCTTGTAAACACTCTACAAAGCACAGTTATTGACCGATTTTGACGAAACTTGCTGAAATTGTTTAATATCACCCAAGAATGAACCCTTTTGAAAATAGCACATATCGATATATATTTAATAGGAATTATTGCCCTTGTTCTATAAAATGTGTTGGATTTTTGCCTTGTAAACACTCTACAAGTCACAATTCTTGAGCGATTTTGACATAACTTGGCATGAGTATTTCTAATCACTTAAGGATGAACCCTATTGAAATTCAGTTAAATCGAAAAATATTTAGTATCAGTTATTGCCCTTGTGTTTGAAAACGCGTTCAATTTTAGCTTTTAAGCACTCTAGAAAGAACAATTCTTAATGGATTTTGATAAAACTTGGCTTGAGTATTTGTTTTTACCCAAGGATGAACCTTATTGAAAATCAAATAAATCGAAATATATTTAGTGTCAGTTATTGCCCTTGTGTTTGAAAACGGGTTTAACTTTTTGGCTAATAAACACTCTAGAAGGTACAATTCATGACCAATGTTGACAAAACTCACTGAAATTGTTGGATATTGCAAGGGATGAGCCTAATTGAAAATTAAAAATATCAAAATATATCTAATATGAATTATTGCCCTTGTTCTTTTAAACGCGTTCGAATTTTGTCTCGTAAACACTCTACATGGCACAATTCTTGATGGATTTCGATGAAACTTGGTGTGAGAGTGTGTTATAACTCAAGGATGAACCCTATTGAAAATCAGCAAAATCGAAAAAATTTTAGTAAGAGTTACTGCCCTTGTTCTTGAAAACGCATTCAATTTTAGCTTGTAAACACTCTAGAAAGAACTATTCTTAATGGATTTTGATTAACTTTGGCTTGAGTATTTGTTTTTACCCATGGATGAACCCTATTATAAATCAAATAAATAGAAATATATTTAGTGTCAGTTATAGCCCTTGTTCTTGAAAACGCGTTCAATTTTAGCTTGTAAACACTCTAGAAAGAACAATTTTTAATGGATTTTGATGTAACTTGGCTGGAGTATTTGTTGTCTCCCAAGGATGAACCCTATTGAAAATCAAAAAATATTTAGTACAAGTTATTGACCTTGTTTTTGAAAACGCGTTCAATTTAACTCGTAAACACTCTAGAAAGAACAATTTTGAATGGATTTTGATGAAACTTGGCTTTAGTATTTGTTTTCTCACAAGGATAAACCCTATTGAAAATCAGATAAATCGAAAAATGTTTTGTGTCAGTTATTGCGCCTATTTTCAAAAACACTTTCAACTTTTGGCTTGTGAACACTCTAAACATTCCTTTTTGACAAAACTCAGTGAAATTGTTTAATATCAACCAAGGATGAGCCTTATTAAGAATTAAAAATATCAAAATATTATTAAGGGTGAACCCTATTGCAAATCATAAAAATACCGAAAAATATTCAATGAGTTGTTATTAGGTATAATTCTTGACAGTTTTTAATGAAACTAGAGACCCTAGAAAAAAAATAGGTTGGTAGGTTGAATAATTCATTCCACTTATTGTAACCTTACTGAAAAGTTTTTATTTGAAATAAATGCTGCCAGTGGGCGTATATTACCTTGCCTGGCAAGCTATCTTTGCAGTTAACAATTTTTCCATTCTTTTCGATTCCGAAATATATGTTTCCTCGACTCCACTCATAGATGTTGATGACCGAAAAAGATGCATTATAGACGGTAATTACGGAACTTGAAGAGGTAGGTTTTAAGCTTTGTCCATTCTCTGATACTGAAGGCTCCAAACTCTTTAAAGTAGGACTTGAAGTTACTTTCTTTTTTGCTGTGGATACACTATTTTGCTTATCTTCAGAGGCTGACGTAGAACGTTTTTTAGGACAATTACTTTTAGTAGGCGCTGAAGGTTTTAATGTTTCCTTTAACAAAACAACTCGTGTGTCCTCAGATGCTGTGTCCCCAGATGCTGAATTGATAAGTATATTTGATGATTCGGAAACATCTTTAGAAGATTTTGTTGCAGGCAGCAATCTCTCTTTCCGCCAAGTAATAACTGTTTTTAGCACTTTTTCATCTAATTGAGTTGCTCCATCCACTGGGAAGGGCAGTTCTTCATATTCATCAGTCTTTTTTAAAGACTTGACAACAATCTTGCAAAACATGCTGTCTTGATTAATTTCATGGAGGTAAATTCCATCTCCAATAATGAGCCTATTTTTGTTAATTATGCGAACTAAGTCACCTTCTTTAATGATTTGCTTCTTCATCGATGATCCTTGGTAAGTTGGAATTTCAGAAGCTGTTGCTTGCTTTCTGCCGGTTCTCTTTCTTTTCCCCTTTTCCAAATCACTTAGGTATTTTCTTCGATTTTGCAACTTTTCTCCAAGATTTCTCCAAATTTCTGTTTCTTTTCCTTTCAAATGAGGGCATTGGGAAAAAAGATTCTCAAAAAAACTCTCTCGTTTACAGCTAGGTATCGTTGACAGAGGTGGAGCCTTTTTCCATATCCGTGCTCCTGTGTACTGAATGCCTTTTGGCCTGGAAGAGCTTTAACATATCTTCTGCATTATATTGTTTAGCTGAAGAAAGGCTAGAAGTATAATTAGAAGTAGAAGATGAAGCTGGAGCCTGTACTGGTGATGGAGCTGGTGCTGCAGCTGGTGCTGGAATTGGTGCCTGTGCTTGAGTTAAATTTTTTGTGGATTTTGTAACAAATTCTCGAAGATGGAAGCGATCCATAAATTTGCAATTCCTGAATAGATCCTCTATATCATCATTACAAAATTTTCTTAAAATGTCGTCTGTTATACCATTATCTAAAATTGAAAAAAAAAAAATATTTGTTTAAAAGATTTAATCTAACTTAACAAACTAAGTATAATAGCCTCCAAACACAGTACTCTTTAATTTTCTGTGAAGATAGCTTAAAAGGCAAGTTGATAGGGCCTAATTTTAGCTTAAAGTTTGTGAAATTCAGTTAATAATGTGGTGGTTGATTATGAAAAGCATACATCCGCATTTCATGAGGGGATGGAATGGAATAAAAAGTTATATAATAGTAGTTAAGTATATAATAGTTGTAAAGTTAAGTTGTCTTTTTGGCCAAGTAATATATTTCATTCTAAAATTCTAAGCTTTCGAAATGATCTAAAAGGCTAATAAATGCAATGTTGATCATTTTTCAAGGTGACTTGCTATAACAATAACAACACTTACTATTCAGAATACACTCCGCCTCTTGACTCAACCTCTCGTGTAAGCTTATTGAATACATCTTCTGATCTTCTGTACTGGGGTATGTGCAAATGAAAATCTTAGCTTCCTAAATAAAAATTCCATTCATTAAAATACAATACCAGTAATAAAAACTTGTAGTTTCAAGAGTAAATCTGTAGAATGATTTTGTTGGTCTAGCTTAATTGCCAGGCAAGGTAACATATGCCCACTGGCAGCTTTCAGAAATGATAAAATCTTTCAGACTCAATTTTGAATTAAAAATTCGTCAATTTCAAACTTGTCCAAAGTCTCACCAATATAGGCTAAATATGATCACATCGAATTTCATTCAAATCCAATGAAAACTGTAGACTCTGTAGAAATCCAAAACAACATTTTACCAAAACATAGGTTGTAGCTTATGAACTTTTCCAAGAAATGGCGGTAAAATCATTTGCGCTCTCGTGCTCCTCAATGTACCTACCTAATAGGGACGCTATTATGCAGTTTAGTAACCTCTAAGAAATATTGCAAATAGTAAATCAATTCTTTAAGTTGAGCTCTGGTTTTCGCTTGGAGAAGTTGGATTTCTAAAATGTCAAATTATATATCTGGGTCAAATCATTCCTATAATAGGGGTAGTAGATGGTAAATGTTCTATATATTATTAAAGATAATGCATGATCAAAAGGATGATTTTAATGGACAGTAAACAAGTTTATCCAATCTTAATTTTGCATCAAACTTTCAGTCAGATATTTTGAATTGAAATCGAAAAAATATATACAGACTATTGATTTAACCATCTATCAACCCGTCAGGTGAAAGGTGAAAGTTTCTCTGGAAGCCACACCCATTAAATGATCATCAAAGGCAACTGTTCACCTCGTTGTCACGGGGTCGGTTAACTTTGAACTCTCAACTCATAAATTGGCACTGTCATCTTAATTTTAAAAGTGATCATCACTGATTAATTTGTTGACAATGACAATTGATATAACCATCGATATAGTGGTAAATTAAACTGCATAGAAGATGGAGTTTGAACCATTCCCCCTGAATTGTCGGTAAAAGATCAAAGTGTATTTTTCACGTACTGTAGGCTGTTGCAATTATTGATGTCTCGGTTAACACTTTAATTATTTTTTCTAATAATAAATAAAATTTAAATTAAAAAACAAATATGACAGGATGCGATTATAAGAAGAAATTGAAATTAGAGTCTGTTTTTTGTCACACCTTTTAATTTGGTTAAATTCCCCGATTCGGTACAGAAACAGTGGAGTTACTATTAATAGTATCATTGTCATAGATTGAGCTGAATATACTGTTAAAGTGGTTTAAGGATAGTAAGAAGGATTCGGAACACATGTTTTGCGCGATTTAAATATTCTCTCAATCGTTTGCAACATTTTTTTACTCAATGTCACGGGAACAAACATGACAAATGCAATCAAGACCAGTGCCCCCCCCCCCCCAAATATTTGGGAGACTAAAAACTTATTATTATAATTCGGGCAAAAACATCGTCTAAAATCAGCCCTATTGTCCGAAAATTATAAAAAGTGAATTAATAGCAGGCAATACTCATAATATGCACTGTCGATATTTTCAAAGTCTTTCAATCCGCGTTGATCGGCAATAGAATAAAATTCGGTCAAAAAAGTATGTGTCGATTTGATTAGTCTTGAACGCCAAGTCGGGTAAATAATAGAAAGTTATGATGGATCTTCGAAAACATATAATCGAGAATTTTCAATTAGATCGATTATACCAGACCCAAATTGTTATCGCATTATTGATCCTGATAATAATTTTGTTTCTAGATTAAAAAGCACAATACAAACAAATACGCAATTCTTGTTGCAGTTTTACACCAACCATATCTTGTTTCGACAATTGGGTATTGAAATGAAGTACTAGTTGTTGTTGGTAAATAAAATATAATTCGGCACTCAAAAGTATGTTGAGTTGAAAACCAGAGAACATGGAGAAAAGAGATTCTGTAGTGAGGAAAAGACGCAAGAAGTGTGGTTGTGCACTTTGCAAATATGCTCTAGAACCTATTGATTTGCGGGTCATTCGTCAGCATCTAAAACAGTATGGTGAATTTAATGAGAATGACTGTATTTCTCCTTCATCTTCTCCAGTACCAGTAGAAAATTTTTTCTTCAAGGAAGGTCCCATGGTGGGTTTTGTGGATAGTCAGTTTCAAGCAGACAATTCAAATTTTTCTTGGGCCTCTTCAGACCACAGTTCCATAACAGATATTCCCGAAATAACTAGAGATTCAACTAATAGCCCTGAATTTTCAGCAAGGATAGATCCCGATTTAGAACCTAGCTCTGGAAGTATAAGTGAAGTTTTTGAAGATAACATTTCAGATGATAATGATAGTGACAACAATGTAAGCAATGGAAGTTCCGAATGGAATTTTGTCTATAATAAGGAACTATACAACACTGGAATTGCCATTCAGAAATTTCCTTATTCTGACATAAGTGTATTGCAGTGGCTTGCCTTGAATTTCAATCTATTTACATCTCATCCCTCTATTAGCAAAAGTGCTTTTACGCACTATTTACAATTGCAAATGTACATGCACAAGATTAATATCAATTTACCCTCCCACTATAAAGAAGCACGTGCAATGATAAAACCATACGTTATAAATAAGTTAAAATTTCATGCTTGTATTAATGACTGCATTTTATTCCTATGCTAATCTGTCGGCTTGTCTAGTCTGTGGAGAAGGACGAGAAAGACTGGCCAGAATATATGGTGAAGCTAACCTTGCTCAAATTGTCCAGGCACATCCAGGAAATAGTTACGTAGGAGAGGACATGTGGGATATTCACCATTCTCCAGTTTCGAAAGAAGCATATTCTAATCTTGGCTATTTTCAAGGAGATAAACTTGCCTTGTCGTTTGCATTTGAAATGGACGGTGTTAACCCATTTCATAACATTGGTGTAATGTATTCAATGACACCTATGATGTTGACTTTACTTAACTTACCAAGGTAATGTAAGAAATCTTTTTTCAAATATTTATTTAGTGGGGATAATTCCAGGCAATGGTAGGAATGAGGCTCATAATACTAGTCCTTTTATAGAAGTTTTAGTGGATGAATTGCTATTTCTGACTAAATGTCAACAATATTATTCATACCAAGAAGCTCCAGTGGATGTGAAGATAAAGTTACTATTGTATGTGTTAGACTATCCTGGGCTCTCTAAATTGTTTAACCAAATTGGTAGTGGTGGTCTATCAGGTTGTCATTGGTGTTTTGTGCGAGGTAAACATTGTGAACACTTAGACAAAGTCATTTACTTATCAAATCGTTCGTTTTTAGAAGATGATGTTCCATTAAGAAGCGACAAAACAAAATTTGTTGATAAAGCACCTGATTTATCAAAAAGACCATTGAAGCGTGATTTTGAAGAAGAAAAAGTTTACCGACAGGCATTTGATAGAGTTAAAAATAAGACTCAGACTGGTGTGGTTGGATGTGCAACCGGATGCAACGGTACTTATGAACTCTCAAATTTACCTGGTCACAATCGCATCGAAGAAAGTGTGCCAGATGCATGTCATACAATCAAGGATGTTATTCAAACAATTATGAAATTAATAACTGGAAAAAATGTCGATTTTGGTAAGATTTGTAATGCTGAGATTAAACTAAGTAGAAAACATTCAATTATAGATGGTAATGGTGTGGTGAGTTCTAAACCTGCAAAAAAAAAGAGACGTTACAATGGTTCTGTGCCGAGTTCAAAGAAGAAAAAGGTATCCAGTTCAAATGATGGAGAATTGCCGTTTGCATTAACCAAGAAAGATATTAAAATTGCTGATGAACGATGCAAAAACATTTGTTTTCCGATTGGCTCAGATATTAAACAAGGGCCTTTTATAAGCAATTTTGGAAGTCTCAAATCCCATGACTGGAAACAACTTGCAACTGATGGAATTTTGAAATTTTGTTTGAGAGGACTTTTGTCCGAACAATGCAGGAAAACTTTATTTTTTTTATTTGATTGTATTACTGATATTTGTAGTGAAAGTCAAACAGAGGACACAATCGAAATACTGGAAGTAAAATTAAACCGAGCATTAGCCTTAGTTGAAAGAGATTTTCCAATTTCAATTCAGAATATAACCACCCACTTACTACATCATATTCCTGAAGGAATTGCTCGATATGGACCTGTGTACGGTACATGGATGTATGTTTTTGAGCGTTTTAATTCCTGGTTATGTAAACGTGCTCTTAATATGCGATATCCAGAATCTACAGTAATTGAAACATTTGTTGTGTATGACTGGTGTCAGTTCATGATAAGTTCTGGAAAAATGCCAACTACAGTTGAGAGCAGCTTATTCCTTAATTTACATAGAGACAATTTTGATGAAGTTGAATCTAATGACAGAAGGATAGTATTCACTCCGTCTAAAAGAGATATATACCTAATTCACTCTAGTGGTCATATTAAGGAATGTGATACTGAATGTGTTACATATATGTATTACAAACATCATGAAAATCACATTTTTACCGGAAGAATAAATTCATTTAGCTGTATTAGAAATGAAAAGATTCATAAAAATTCATCAAGATCATCTTTTGTGTGCATAGAGGTAGCCCAGGGACTGCCTGAACACAAGCTGACTACTGGAAAATTTGTTAAATTTGGTCAAATTGTATACTTTGTAAGACACGAAAACAAAAGCAAATTGAATTTCAATATAGCTTATATTAAATGGTTTGATACAGTACATTATGCACATGATCATGGACTATGGTACAGTCATGTTGACCTGGGAAAATCAAATTCATACATACCTACAAACCAGTTGTCTTATCCATTAATAACTGCCATTGAAAATGACACTATTTGGTTCTTGAATAGCAATAAACATCCGATGAAGTAGTTAATACTGCGTAACGTAAATTTACATTTATACATTATAAATTCTTCTAGCACCATATATGAGTGCAAAATAAAGATTATTGTTCATGTATATTATTAATGATAGACATGCATATATTAAATGATTTTTTGCTGAATAATGTGTATTTAAACCATGAAAATTCATTTCATACCATTAATAATCTTTGGTCTTCAATTGGTTGAGTATATGCCATTAAAATCCCAAGGACATTCAAGAATGATAATAAAGCATTAATTACAAAATGATATAGCTTTATGATGCCCATTAAAAAAAGTTGAAATTGCATTGTCATCAAAGTTATCATTAATTTTTAATAGTAATGGTCATTAAGTACAATTAATGGACAAAAAAAAGTGTTCGTATTCAGTTAAAATTAAATGGGGCAAAATCACACATTAATTCTGAAAGATTGAAGTAGTTTTAGCATTAACTATTGATACCTTGAAAGATTTAATGCTCATGAAATAAATATTACACAATTTCATTGTTTTTTTCTCATTAAAATTCTGCTATTAATGGGTTAGTTCATGAAAATTAATGGGAAGTTGTCAAAATCGCAAATAGCACCTTATTCTTTTTAATGGGCAATATTAATGCTTTTTTGAACTTTTAATGGTATTTTAATGGATATTCATTGAAAATTAATGGGCCTGTTGTGCAGTAGTGATTGCTCACGCGTGTTAAATCAGTATCCTGGGAATTTCAGCCAGGTCCGTTCAGACAAGAAAAAATTAGTGGCTTAACTTTTAAACCCTTCTTCGAGCCACATCGGGAGCAGGTGAATTTAAGCCAGCCTAAAATCGCCTGCTCCGCGTTCACACGACAAAGCTAAGCTCTCTTCGAGAAGGGTTGATAGTTAAGAGAGCTTAACTTTTGCTGTCTGAACAGGGTATAACTATAAGATTCTAAAGCTTAATTTCTCTATTAGTCTGATTGATATGTTTATTTACTTTTTTATCTGACACTTTAAATTTGTCTGAATCCAGCCTGATATAGTACAATTGTAAAATATCACAGAAATAGGCACAATTTCTATAAACTTCAAAATTCTTTGAAATATTTATGGCTCTAGTGTATTGTATGACACAATTTCAGAATGTTCTGGTCGCGGAAATCAAATTCCCTGCTTTGGTTGTTATGTGTGATCACACGTGCCTAGTCATATGTAAATTGTGACTGATGAAACTTCTTCAATCCACTCAGGAAGTTTTGCTCGAGATAGTCTATTCCTGACTTTGTTTTATGTCCACTTTCACACTCAAATTTCAAATTAATTAGACTGTCTCTTTTAAAATGCGTTTTCAGATATCTGCCTTTACTATCACTCAATAAAATAGGAACACTTTTTGGTTTTCACTGGCTCTGCTTGCTAATGGTTTTGATAAACTCATTTCTAAAAATTGTCAAAAATAGAAATTGAAAATTGCTCCATAATAAATCTTTCAAAAAAAAATACTAGAATGTTCTCACTGTTTTTTGTATAGAAATGTTTAATGTCCTGTACTTTTTTATTTCCGGGTTGAAAATCACAAAATAAATGCTCCAAATTCATTAAGTACAATCGGCAATGCCAATTGTGAAAAAGGCTGTTGTCATGTGTCACAAAAAAATAATACACTGTTTATTATCAACTTTAATATATATTTAGCAGCAAACAATAAGAACTAGAACTGTGAACAGTACTGAGAGTGGCAAACAACCCCTATGGGCCTTTTGATACAAGGTCACGTGATATAGCCTTTTGAATTTTTAAACATTCAAAACAAATATTTTAACAACCATTATAAGCATATGTATGGACAGCTTAGGTCAATTACATTTTACTTGAAAATTATTAAGGTAATTGAAGGTCAAGGTCACTTGATATAGCCTTTTTAAAAAAAAAATTAAAACGGGTACAAAAAAATTGTTGTCAACCATTATAGGCTAATGTGAAAAACATTCTACTTTTAAAAATTCAGGGTCATTGAAGGTCAAGGTCATTTGATATAGCCTTTTGATTTTGTTTTTAAAATCAATCGGGCTTAAAAAACAATTAAATTTGTAAATGAAAATTCTGTTCCCAACAAATTTTAGATGTAGTAACAAGGTTTCAAAAAACCCAAAAATCATACAAATCGAAGAAAAATTAGCGGACTTCATCCGAACCAAGTCGTTATCACAACCAGCCATCGACTGCATTATTTCACATGCCCTCTCATGGTCCCGTCGATCCTATGGGAAACGTCTAACTCAACCTGTGATTGCCAAATTCTACCAAACGATCAACGAAACCAAAGCCAAAGTAACCATATCCCTTCCAACTGAAATGGAGATTGATCCACAAACACCTGCACCAACAAGAGTCACCGCCATGTCGAACCAAACACCTAAACGAGCCCGCAGTTCACCATCCCCTAGTCCAGCAGATGTTGGTAAACGTTCTCGTAGAGAGGGCACCCCCCTTCTCTTTTCCCTTTTAGATTCCTCGCCTACACCATCATAATCTTCACCACGTGACCCAGGTTTGGCGACCTTTCTTCCTTCTGTAAGTTTTTGGATAAACAAACCACTCCAAATTCTCCAACCAGCTAAGGTCATTCTGCATGTAGGCCTCAACAATCGCGATCAGTTAGCCAAAACTTCATTTAACCAAGCCAAGAAATTAATTGCCACAGCCAACCAAACCTTTCTTAGCTCCAAGATCATCTTCACATGTGTGCCTATCTCTAATAAAATTTCTAAGAAAGCCCAGCAGAATCTCAAGACATTCAACGATATGATGTTGAACTCCGACACTGAGAACGCAACAATCCTGTCACCTTATGAAGAAGAATTCAAACCATTTGATAATCTCCATTGGTCTTTGGAAACAGCCAACAATATCTACTTGTTTTGGATACACCAGCTTCAAGCACCGGGTAAGCCTTTAAACTAACTACTGGGGATAAAAATACTGAGAGGCCAAACCGTCGTTAACTTAAGCCGAAAAACTCTCACACCCCTCCAGCATTCAATCTTAGACCGTGGACTTAAATTTATTCCGACTCCTAAATTACCTAACCTTGATTATCTTCAACCGTCTATTCAACGATTTCAACGGAATCTCAGTTGTGCATACTTTTTTCGAAAACACCCTCCACGTGGTGCTATAACAATATTTATTCCCAAATCCACGTGGAAACCACCTAAAGCCGCCATCCATCCTGAAATATTAAACGTATTTGCAAGTATGAATAACCAAATATCAAATCTTTCCATAACACACGAGAAGCCTAATCTCACGCGAGTAGAACGTGAAGCGTTAAATTTACTTTAAAAAGACGATAGCGTTGTTATTAAAGAGAGTGACAAAGGTTCATGTTGCGTTATATTAAATAGGGAAGATTACATTTTAGAAGCAGAAAATCAATTGAATAATCCTAAACACTATGCGATGAGATAAAGAAACTGCTAATGTGATAAACAATATCCTTGCCGCTTTAGTTAAAACGAGTCATTTAAAACAGAAACAATATGACTATCTTTCTGCCAAACCTGATTGCCGTCAGAGACACTTTGCCTAAAATTCATAAAAATCCTACCAAGGATTGGTTCATGCCTAATAGAATCCCTAAAGGCCGCCCGATTATCTCTGACTGTGGTAGTGAGTCGTATGCAGTGTCAGAATACATTGATCATTTCTTACTACCACTAGCATGTCAACATCTAGCCTACCTTAAGGACACAACTGACTTTGTCAATAAAAAATTAAAGAGTTAAGGAATCTTTCTCTTTAGAGAATCCTTGTTTCGCTCCGACGCGTTTCGTACAATTTGTACTCTTCAGGGAGACTGTTGCTACTGGGCCGCATTCCTTCTATTTATACTCTATGGTGGATGGAGGCGCTTCATGGAGGACCTCAGTGAAAGCGCTACTGTTGCTTGGTTGCCAAGACGTGATAACAATGGCGTGAAGGCGTACCATTTGTGTTTCTTTTTTGTGGAAAATGCCAGATTTTTTGGTATTTTCTCTGGATTGATGCTTGGTATCTAGTTGTTAGATGATGAAGCACTCTCTGATCTTTCATTCCTCATATAGTTGAGGTTTGAGGAATCAGTTGTCATTTTACTATGGGGGTGAAATGACAAAAAATCTGTGAGTGAAGCCGGAGATGACCTTAATGTAGCGTGTAGGTCTATGTCTGACAGAGGGGTGAGAGTGTTTACTACACTACGTGTGTAGGTAGGCCCCTCTTGTAAATAGTACTCTTTTATTATTTGTATTTGGTGTGTGATCTTGTTCGTCACATGTTTTGCCTGATGGATGATAAAGGTTGTGATCCTGTTGTTCACAATATAGGTGGACACTTATAGAGTAAATCAATCATTAAGCCAATGTTTGCCTAAAATGTCTTGCCATTTGTCCAAATTTGGGGTGGTCTCTATGTCTCCGTCTGAGAGGATGTTTGACTCTGTTCCCGCAATGGCGTGGCATCGAAGGGCATCAATGAATTTTATTAGTAGGGTCACATCACTGGCCCTTATCTCTGACTTTGTCAATAAGATAAAAAATCATTTAAAACAGAAACAATATGACTATCTTTCTGCCAAACCTGATTGCCGCGAGAGACACTTACACACTTTGCCGAAAAATTATCTCTGACTGTGGTAGTGAGTCTTATGCAGTGTCAGAATACATCGATCTTTTCTTACTATCACTAGCATGTCAACATCGAGCCTACCTTAAGGACACAACTGACTTTGTCAATAAAATAAAAAACCTCAAAGTCCCTTCAAATGCTACTTTAATTTCTATTGACGTAACTTCTTTGTACACCAATATCGACAACACTACTGGCCTAATGGCAGTTCGCAAGGCCTTCAATTGACACCCAGATCCAGACAGACCCGACGATGCAATTCTACATCTTTTAGAGATTTGTCTTAGCTGGAATGATTTCACATTTAATGGTAAAACATATTTACAAACCTCAGGTACAGCCATGGGCAAAAGATTCGCCCCTTCATACGCAAACCTTTTCATGGCAGAGTGGGAACGTGAGGTATTACCCCTTTGTCCATTTGACCCACTTTTTTATGGACGCTTTTTAGATGACATTTTTATGGTTTGGACTTACTCCATAGAACAATTTTGGCAATTTTTGGAAATACTCAACAACCACCACCCGTCCATCAAACTAACAGCCAACGTCAGCCACAAAAGCATAGATTTCCTCGATACCACTGTCTTTAAAGGAGATTCCATAGCAGAGACTAATAAATTAGATATTAAGGTATATTTCAAAGAAACCGACACTCATCAACTTTTGCATAAGAGTTCATTTCACCCAAAACATACTTTTTCTGGAATAATTAAGTCACAAGTTTTTTGATTTCACCGAATTTGCACAAGGTCATCTGATTTCAACCAAGCCTGTACGATTGTTTTCTCAAAACGGAAAGAGCGTTTATACTCTAAACCATTTTTACGAAACATAAAAAATTCCACCTTAGCACAGATAGCAGCTAAAAATAGACTTTATGTCGGAAGTACCTCCAGGCTTAAGGAGTGCTCCGTGTATGTCAACCAGATGCAAAACACGTCCCTTTATATCAGAAACTCATTATTTTCTAAGTAACTCTACGAATAAAAGATACAAGATCCAAGAGCACCTAACATGTGAAAACTCGAATGTAATATACTTAATTTCATGTAAAAAATGTCCCAAACAATAAATTGGGGAAACAAAGAACAAATTACGCACTTGTTTTAATGCTCACAGATCAGATATTAAATTAAAAAAAGATAAGCCTGTTTCTAATCATTTCAATCTTGATGACCATTCACGTGACGATCTCACCCTAACCCCAATTGAGCGCATAGAAATCAACTTTCCCAAAGATGAAACTACCAAATTCCGTCAATCTAGAGAAGCCCATTGGATTGAGATATTAAATACAGCAAGACCCATAGGACTTAATATTCATCACAGTGTAGGCATAGCACCCTTTGTAGTTCCCTTCAATACAACCAGTAATAAAGCAAGCAAGATAGTTCAAACCCATTATAAGAAATTTCCTCATGTCTATAAACAGAAAATTATAGTGGTATATTAAAAAAATCAGAACCTAAATGACAACCTTGTTCATAGCAAAATAAAAACAATCTGTACTTAACAGGTACTATACTTCTCGCCCAATTGGGCGAGTTATTTTTTTCTAATTTCAGATCAGATGAGAAGAAAATCATCCAACAGATCCAGATCCCAATTTATCAATAAAATATTTGTTCCACCCTAGGCCTGTACATTTGGGAGATTCAATCCCTCCCTTCCCCAAAATCTAATACTGTCCTTGCCAGTATTTTTCACGCTTTGTATTTTTATTTGAGTTTTGTGTATATTGTATATGTATTGATTATGACATTTGTTTCTCTGTGCATGTAACAAATTTCTGCCCTAAAAATTTGCATTATTCTCCATTATTATATTATTATTTGATCACTTTTTTCATTGTTATATTTTGTATTTTCTTTGTAAATTGTACTCTGAGATAACCTAATCCATCTTAATTACTAACCAGGAATAATCAAAATTCATAATAAGTTCTCATTAATCTAATCTATAATTTATTTCTTTATTACGTATTTCGACTTTGGCGAAAACGTATTGTAATCGTTCGGATTATTTTATTACGTATTTCGACTTTGGCGAAAACGTATTGTAATCGTTCGGATTATTTTATTTTATTTTTTTTTTGTAATTCTTGGATGAGTTTGCAGACAAACTGGTAAAAGGTGCAGAAATTCTAAATCTACAGTTGATCTTAGAATGATTTCTATTATCAAATAAAACAAAACCGGAAGTTCTATCTCTGACAGGAAGTGAGAACTGGAAGTTCAGGTTTTTTTGCTTTAGCAAGTTTATTTTCAGTTCGATTTTGACCGGATTTTCAGATTTGAAAACTTCAATGTATTTGTCAACTAACAATTATAGGTTTTATGCAATTAGGTTAAATATTTTACCCATGATTTGCAATTCAATATTCAAGGGTCATCGGCAAAAATTTCAGACCGTGATTTCTCCTTTAATATAAATGGTAAAATTTTGAAACTTTACCAGTTGATAGGCGATATGTTTATAATTTTTGAAAAAATGTGAAAAAAAAATTCCACTTCCGGTTTAGCCTCAAATGACGTAATTACGTAACTTCCGGTCTATAACTGCTAGGTGAAAAGTGAAAACTGTTTTATAAATAACTTGTCAATAGTAATTGATTTGACCTAAATAATTAGGTCAAGCTGCCATATCGGCCGCCATTTTGAATTTTCGTTACAATTCTTAAATCCGAAATTCAGACACTACTGATAGACCGATTTTGATGAAATTTAGCACATAGATACAATAAATCATTATCTACCTTTTCTTGGAGACCGATTTTTAAATTTCGTATTTTCTTTCGAATTATTTAAATTTCGATTTTTTCAAAATTAGGTCACTTTAACGGGTACGGAAGGTGTGACCCACTTAATCTATGACCTTGAAAATTAGGTCAAATAATATTCAATATATTGTCTACGAGTAGATATTTTTTAATTTGGCTTACTTAAAAAATTCATAGAGATAAGTGTACTTAAATACAGCAAAAATTGATAATTTTCATATTTTCGCCATCATTAACCGTTACGGAAGGTGTGACCTAATTATTTTATGACTTTGAAAACTAGGTCAAATGATATTCAATATATTGTCTAGATGTAGGTAATTGCAAATTTAGCCTAAATAAAATTTAAGGCTCTCGAAATACGTTCATAATTGTAAGCAATTCTAGTTTTATTTTTTTTTTTTGTAATTCTTGGATGAGTTTGCAGACAAACTTGTAAAAGGTGCAGAAATTCTAAATCTACAGTTGATCTTAGAATGATTTCTATTATCAAATAAAACAAAACCGGAAGTTCTATCTCTGACAGGAAGTGAGAACCGGAAGTTCAGGTTTTTATGCTTTAGCAAGTTTATTTTCAGTTCGATTTTGACCGGATTTTCAGATTTGAAAACTTCAATGTATTTGTCAACTAACAATTATAGGTTTTATGCAATTAGGTTAAATATTTTACCCGGGATTTGCAATTCAATATTCAAGGGTCATCGGCAAAAATTTCAGACCGTGATTTCTCCTTTAATATAAATGGTAAAATTTTGAAACTTTACCAGTTGATAGGCGATATGATTATGATTTTTGAAAAAATGTGAAAAAAAAAATTCCACTTCCGGTTTATCCTCAAATGACGTAATTACGTAACTTCCGGTCTATAACTGCTAGGTGAAAAGTGAAAACTGTTTTATAAATAACTTGTCAATAGTAATTGATTTGACCTAAATAATTAGGTCAAGCTGCCATATCGGCCGCCATTTTGAATTTTCGTTACAATTCTTAAATCCGAAATTCAGACACTACTGATAGACCGATTTTGATGAAATTTAGCACATAGATACAATGGATCATTATCTACCTTTTCTTGGAGACCGATTTTCAAATTTCGTATTTTCTTTTGAATTATTTAAATTTCGATTTTTTCAAAATTAGGTCACTTTAACGGCTACGGAAGGTGTGACCCACTTAATCTATGACCTTGAAAATTAGGTCAAATAATATTCAATATATTGTCTAAGAGTAGATATTTTTTAATTTGGCTTACTTAAAAAATTCATAGAGATAAGTGTACTTAAATACAGCAAAAATTGATAATTTTCATATTTTCGCCATCATTAACCGTTACGGAAGGTGTGACCTAATTATTTTATGACTTTGAAAACTAGGTAAACTGATATCCATTATATTGTCTAGATGTAGGTCATTGCAAATTTAGCCTACATAATATTTTAAGGCTCTCGAAATACGTTCATAATTGTAAGCAATTCTAGTTCTTTTATTTTTTATGTTTTTCTTATATGTAAATTGTACTCTTAGTACCCTAATCCTGGTTCGCAGGTATAATCAAAATTTAAATCCTCATTTGATCAAACATATGACATGATTCACTCAATTAATAAGTAATTATCTCAAATAGTATAAATCACCATCAAAATTTTACTCTTTACTATTTCTTGACACTTGATAAAAGTTCGAAAACCGGTTCGTGTCATTTATGTAAGTTTTTGTTTTGACACCTTTTTTTTTTCTTTCTTTTTTCTACATTATTGTTAGTGTTTCTTATTTTATACATATTTTAGCATTTTTCACTTATATTTTCATCTTACTTTATTTCCCACACCCGATTCATCTTCTTTTGCATACCTGGATCCCTACATTTTAGGCTAGCATATAAAAATTCACACGTATTTAATACAACCTCTAACCTAGACTTATTTTCATTATGCTTCGCAAATTCGACAACCACTGGCAAGAAGCTAGATATCGCAATTCTAATCGCCAACCAAACCAACATCACGTACCCTACAACGGTCCAGTATTCCATCGACCTCTACCATCTACCAATCAATTAATTTAAGGTTTTGAACTGAATCAAATAGGTTCTGCTCAAACCAAATGTTCTATCAAAACCAAATAGGTTCTATCCAAACCAGATATGTTCTATCGAACCAAATAGGTTCTATCCAAACCAAATTGGTTCTATCCAAACCAAATTGGTTATATTCAAGCAAATAGCTTAACATGACTAATAAAAACTACCTAAAATCTATATTCAATGCAATCATATCAAAATGTAGATCTTTATTTCCAAATAGAAAAAGTCGTCTATGTCTGGGCAAAAACAAATAATTCTTAACAGCTGAGATAAACACACTACCATTTGGACATAATAATGGCCAAATTCTTACCAAATACCAAAACGGCACAATAATAGTGACATATTTAGAAAATTCCATGTGCAACAACACCCTTTCAATTAAATATATCGGGGGCACAAACCATCCTCTTCGCCCACCCCAACAAAATGTAAATGCATCAATTCCATAAGAACCTGGATTCCAAAACTTGGAATAAGAATGTTCAAGTTTAGAATTATGATCTGAAGCAAACCATTCAACTTCAAATGGACCCCATACATCATTTACATCATGGAAAATACTATGGGAAATACCCCAATCCTCAAAATCAAAAAATCTTGAGTAAATATCAGCTCTCACATTCTCATCTCTAGGTGCCCAATCCATTTCCAAAGTCACTGAATTCTTTAACAATAATTGAAAAATATCATATCTCTCGTAGCCAAGGTTTCATTGGGTTAAAAAGAACTATTGACAGAAATTATGTGACCAACTATACTTGCCAAATGTTTAATATGAATCAATTTATGCTAATTACATAAATTCAAGGCATCCTATAATGACTTATTAATTTTATCAATACTCCCATTTCTGTATCAATGACAATACCTAAATAAACCAAATTCTGAATTGGGTCACAACAGGACTTGCTAACCTTCGGTACAAAACCAGAAGCAATAATATCATGGTTAACTTCCAGGGCTTGAATCGATAATAATTCTCTAGAAGGGTGAGTACCAAACCCATCATCTAAATACATTAAGATATTTTCTTTCCTTCACCTCTCCACTTACTAATTAAGGCCTGGTCAATTTAGTAAAAATATACGGGGCACTGCTTAGGCCAAAAGGAAGAACAGTAAACTTATAATAACGAATTCCTTCAGCAAACTTTCAACCAAAACCTAACTATTCACAATGGGGAGGAAAAATATCGATATGATGATAAGCAGAATGAATATCAAATGAAAACATCCAATAACGTGTTTTAACATAGACTAATGCCCTTTGAATATCTTGAATATCATCGTATATCACGCCGTTTCCATAAATGCTTATTCACCTGTCTTAAATCTAAAATTAGCCTATTTATTGTTTATTTCTCCGATCACCCCCAGTTTGAGAAAAACAGAATTTTGTAACTGAACTTAATAGTAGCAATTCTGAGTCTACCCTTAACGATAATATCAATAGATCCAGATTCATATTCAAAGAAATTATGAGTAAAACCCTCGCCCATTCCATGGGGATATAACGAATCTGAATACTCATCTTTTACAAAATCGTCTTTTTCATGTTGTTGTTTGCTGAAAGTTGGAAGCTGCACCTGATGGGCATTTTCTTCTGAAATGTCTGAATTCACAACAACTGAACCAGGAGCCTTGGTTTTTTCTTGAGGGGCGAAATGAATAATTTGTGATATCATATAACAAATCATACAACTTAAAAGTACATCCAAAGTGACAATTTCTCTCTTGAGCGCGGTAGAACAAAGATGGATGCTGATCTGGGATTTTGAAAAGAGGTACAAGTCCGGAAAAACCAACAGTAATGCTGATGCATTATCCAGGAAACCCATTAACTTAGTGTTGAAGACAAAATGTCATTTACAATATCATCAGTAAAATAAAGGGAGGCAAAAAACTAAAAAAATACCAGGAAAATTATCGGTGTTGATCACATGATCATCACAAAACAATATAGATGATTTAGAAACTTTTGAAGAAACCTCAGCCTTTTTTATCTGTATATCATCCGGTAGAAGCAAAACATCTAAGGCTTGTGTCTTTTCAGAAATCAGAATTCATTAAAAAATGCAAGTTTCATAAACATTTTGGATTAAGATAATACCATGACACCTTGATGGAAAAAATAGATACTGTATGACAACCATAGATCACAAGTTGCTTGAATGGTTAAAAACCTGTGTATTCTCAATGCATGGATGATTATTTGTTCTAGTTTGAGAATTATATACTATTTGATAAATAGGAGTTCAATTTACCGCTTTTAATTTTAATCCAAAATCATGCTTTTGTTCATCACTAATTACAGATCGATCAGTAAGTGCCTTCGGATCATAAACATCACCAAAAGGTGAGGGTCTGTTGGCCGATTTGGTTGACATGTATTGCTGGCTATTAGGTGCCTGACTCTGAGGTCGCTGGTTCGAAACCTGTCCGGGTTTCAGCCAATTTTCAATCTGTGCTATACCAAGAAAGTTTTATCCCAATAACGAAAATATTGGTGCAACACCAATTTCTAAATGACATTAAATCATCTCATCACCAAAAGGTTTTGGATTTGCCTTTGTATTTGACTGTTTATATTTTGCTACCACAAGGTCCATGTTACGTATCACCGTGCTGACATCTGTATTTCTTGACCACCTCTTCCATTTATTATCACCATCTGTACATTTTTTCAAATGTTTCTAATTCATATAAAGCAGCAGATAAATGCAGACAAGCTGCATCAGCTCTAAAATAGATGTAAAATATAAGTTATGATAACTAACAGTGAGCCTACCAATAGACCCTATCATAAAATTCATATGAATTAAGTGACAAAACCATACTGGTACTAAAAAAAAAAAATTTAGTAACCACAGTAGGTAGGTGATAAATTTTGATATAAAATTCGTCTAGGCCTATGCTGCTGTCCTGTCATAAATTCATTTGATTATGATTGAGTTGTTTTGAAATCAGGCATATAGTAAAAATTTACAATAGGCCTAGGTAGAAGAATTTTTACTCTCCTTTGCATTCACAGTAGCCTTATTGAAAGTAAACCACAAGTCATAACAATCCTTGGACAAATAAGTCTTATCTCTCTGTGTTGGTTTAAATTTGAAAATGCAACAAGTAGACTGTTGATGAACATAAGTAAACATAAGACTTTAGACATGACTGCCGTAAAACAATCGATAATCTTCAAAGGACTTGTAGCTCTTTAACTTGTTGCCGTCATAATCTGCTTTATTGCATATCAAAAGATTAAAAATGTCAATCAAACCAAATGCGGGAATATTACTAAAATCCTGTAAAGTTGTCGATCAGTAATGCGTCACCTTCAATATAGTTACAAAGATTAGCTTTTTGTAAACTAAGTTTCAAAGAGTTTTTGATGTTGACATCCGAAGAAAAATCTGGATTGTTCGGCAATTGAAGTCTTTCTGGGGCTATACCTATTTCAATTAACTGTGTCTTATTATGACCACTCACTGTAATTCCTTTTTCACGAAGATATTTTTGCTATTCGCATAGTTTAAAATGTTCAAATCGACTATTCATTATGTAATTAAAAATATATCAAATTAGCATATTACATTTTGACTATAAATAGCCCAAGCAGTCCAAAAATGTCCGGTCATGGCTGTCCTAGATCAGGGAAATAACTTTCATTCATCCATTGCGTGCGAAATCGGCAAATGGTCTATTTGGCGATTTTTCGGTGAACGGTTTATTGCCATTGACTTAGTCAAAACGTATTAAAATTGGCTACAGTTTTCATAGGATTTGAATGAAACTTGCTGTGATCATTTATATTGATGAGATCTTGGATAAATTTGAAATCAGCGATTTTTTGAAGAACGGTTTTTGAGTTATTGCACTTGACTTTGTTAAAATAGAGATCACAATTTCCATTGGATTTGAATGAACTTGTGTCATCATTTATATTGATGAGATCTTGGACAACTTTGAGAGTGATGATTTTTCGTGAACATTTTTTGAGTTATTGCCCTTGACTTAGTCCAAACAAATGAAAATTAGCTAGTAAATACAATAGCGACTAGGTTTTGTTTGATTTGAATCAAATTTGGTGTGAACATTTATATTGTTGAGAACTTAGATTAGACCTAAATAATGTGAGTTTCTGCTTGTGTTAAAAAAGAAAATATATTTTAAAGTGGGCATATCTTGCTAGGCAACCGCTTGTCTACATACTGATAACCACCCTGATCCACTGAAAATTCATTATGTATGTAGGTGTATTTTGCTAGGCTTTTCTATTGTAATGTAAATAAGTTGATTCTTTTTCTTGTAGGTTACATTAGCAACATTTGCTACATACATTTTAT
Organism: Nipponacmea schrenckii; assembly: GCA_030562195.1. NCBI lineage: Eukaryota > Metazoa > Mollusca > Gastropoda > Lottiidae > Nipponacmea > Nipponacmea schrenckii. Next base: position 1,359,886 of record CM060202.1, on the reverse strand, counting down.
CATCTGATGAAAATTATCTTGATGCTCAAAAAGCCTTTGTGTCATTGTCATTGTTTAACATATTAAGATTTCCAATGAATCTTCTACCTATGCTTCTTTCCTTTATTGTTCAGGTGAGTTCTTTACTTATATCAAATATTAATTGTTTATATCAATCATTTACCATTGCATATTTACTCTGTGATCTTCTCACAGATAATACTACGATTTATACTGACATACAATTAAATTTGCAAGAAAATACTGATGCAGTCTTAAACTGCTGTTTTTTTAATGTCATGATCTTAAATAAAAAGAAAACCATATTACTGTTAATGACAACTGCTCAAAAAGAAGAAGATTTAAAAACTGAATTTAAATTACTAGGTGTTATTGTTAATCAAAATTTCTCAATTTAAAGTATGTGGCTAAATACTACATTCTTTCAGTTGCGACAGTTAAGAAAGATCTGGCCTGAAAAATTTAGATCTAATTTTATTAATTGATACTTTCAACGATGTTTGGATTTATTATTCAACAATAATCTTCTTAACTCTTCTTGTAATATTTATATCTGTTAAATTAGAGTGTAATTTTATTACGTATTTCGACTTTGGCGAAAACCTTGGATGAGTTTCCAGACAAACTGGTAAAAGGTACAGAAATTCTAAATCTACAGCTGATCTTAGAATGATTTCTATTATCAAATAAAACAAAACCAATAGTTCTATCTCTGAACGGAAGTGAGAATCGGAAGTTGAGGTTTTTTTGGTCTAGCAAGTTTATTTTCATTTCATTATAGGTTTTATGCAATTCGGTTAAATCTTTTACCCACGATTTGCAATTCAATATTCAAGGGTCACTGACAAAAATTTCAGACCATGTTTTCTCGTTTAATATGAATGGTAAAATTTTGAAACTTTACCAGTTGATAGACGATATGATTATGATTTTTGAAAAAATTTAGAAAAAAAATTGGACTTCCGGTTTAGCCTCAATTGACGTAATTATGTAACTTTCGGTCTATAACAGCTTGGTGAAAAGTGAAAACTGTTTTATAAATAACTTGTCAATAGTAATCAATTTGACCTAAATAATCATTTTGAATTTTCGTTACAATTCTTAAAGCCGAAATTCAGACACTATTGATAGACCGATTTCGATGAAATTTAGCACATAGATACATTAGATCATTATCTACCTTTCCTGGAGACCGATTTTTAAATTTCGTATTTTTCTTCGAATTATTTAAATTTCGATTTTTTCAAAATATGGTCACTTTAACGGCTACGGAGGGTGAGACACGCTTAATCTATGACCTTGAAAATTAGGACAAATAATATTCAATATATTTTCTATGAGTAGGTATTTTTAATTAAAAAATTCATAGAGATAAGTGTACTTAAAAACAGCAAAAATTGTTAATTTTCATATTTTCGCCATCTTTAACCGTGACCTAATTATTTTACGACTTTTAAAACTAGGTCAAATGATATTCAATATATTGTCTAAATGTAGGTCATTGGAAATTTAGATTACATTATTTTAAGGCTGTTAAAATACATTCATGATTGTAAGCATTTCTAGTTCTAAATATTTTTATACGCCCACATATAATGTGGACGTATATTGCGGTTGACCCTGTCCGTCCATCCGTCCGTCCACAATTGCTTGTTGCCACAATAGAGACCACAGTTTTCATCAGATTACAATGAAACTTGGTATATGTCTCTGTAATCATAAAATCTTGGTTCCTTTCGAAAACCAGCTTTCTGACTTTTACTGTCGGTGAGTTATGCCCCCTTTTTTATCGAAAATTCGTCAAATTCAGCTTGTGGGCGCGATACAGGCCACAATTTTTGTCCAATCTTTTCGAAACTTGGTATGTGTCTCTATCATCATATAATCTCGGTTCCTTTCGAAAACCAGCTTTCTGACTTTTACGGTTGGTGAGTTATGCCCTCTTTTTTAGTGAAACTTCATCAAATTCAGCTTGTGGGTGCGATACAGGCCACAATTTTTTTTATAATTGAGTTGTTTATGTGTTTTATCCGTAATGTTTTGTATCCCATCGTCGAATATTAAACATGATTTTTTGTACCCTTTAAAGATTAGCTTTTCTGAGACGTTTAAGGTTTCATTCAAGGTATTACTTAGAAAATCAGAAACAAATATAAAATTTTTCTTTATCATATTAAGAATCATATTTTCATCAGTTTTTATTTTGACATTTTTATTAAAATTTGCTATTTGGGTTTTAAAAGGAGAAATTTTATCAATATATTGGTTATAAATTTGATTCCAGTTTTTAAAAAGCTGGTTATAAAATTGCGATTTTATATTTACACATTTATATTCGTAATTACACGTACATAATAATCGCGGATTGTAGGGCATAATAGTATATTCAAATACTTCTTTCCATGGCTGATATTTGTTATTGAACAACTTTTTCACCCAAAAAAGGCTTTTACACGCCAAAAATTCTTCAAAATTAATCATACCCAACCCCCCGTTCTCAATTGGTTGGTATATCACATCTCTTTTTATCTTCTCATTCCCATTCCACAGAAATTTGAAGAAAATTTGATTAAAACTGTTAATTATTTCTTTGGATACGAAAAGTGATTGGATTTGTGAGGATATTTTTGATATACAAAAGGCCTTAATAATCAGTATCTTGCCTTTTAATGTTAAGGTTCTGTTGGCCCATTGTTTTAATACATTTTCTATATATAGAATATAAGTTTATTCTTAAAGTTGAGTTCGTCTTTCAAAGCATGATTTGTTGTAAAATGAATCCCTAAAATTTTTATTGATGACGTGCATAAGTTTAGTCCTAATTCAGAAACACATTTTGATACATTCTGATACTTGCTATTTAGATTAAATGCTTGAGTTTTTGTGAGATTAATTGATAATCCAGAAATTAATTTAAATTGTTTCATTACTTCTAGTAAATGTCTTGCCATTTTAAAATCCTTCATTAAACATGTAAGATCATCAGCGAATGCAATAATTTTAAGGTACCAAATTCGATTCCTTTATATTTCTTATCATATCTAATAAATAGGCAGAGGGTTTGGACGACAAAATTGAAAAGAACCGGTGATATGGGGTCACCTTGACGAACACCTCTTTCTATTGGGAAATATTTGGTGGTGAAACCATTGTTCATTATTGTTCATTGTTTCAATCCACCTTAAAAATATTTTTTTGAAACCTAAGTGTTTATAATGGACAAATTGAATCATAGGCTTTAGAAAAATAGATTGCCAGTAAAATTCCTGTAATTCGTTTCTGTTGTGCCAGTATAAAACAGTCATCTGGTCAATTTCGTGAGTAACAGACTGACTTTCAGAGCTATTTTTTAAAATAAATTATATAGATTTCCAAATACTTTTAAATTTGGAATTTTGAAATTTGCCACAATACATCTTCTATGTACAGGGTATAAAATAGTACCAATGATTTCTACTTTTCTGTAAAATTTTCTGTGTTACTGAATGGAAAGTCTTCGGTAACAGACTGACATGTTTGCAACCTCAGTCAGACAGTCAATGCACATTATTGAAAGATTCTCTGAAAGTAGTCTCTGTAGCTACTGATAACTTTTGATATAGGTTGTGATAATAAATTGCTTATATGGAAAGGCAAAATCTAATGATTTTTGAAAAATTTCAATCCTTAGGATGCGATTAAATGACTGGTAATAGACAGACAATTGATAGTTAGGGACTGACATACTGTGATTTTGATAACAATTGTGATATAAAAAACCTTTGTTTCACTTGTTAGTTATCTAATTATGAAATTTGGAGAGTAGAAAGGTTGTTAATAGTGGGATTAGTAGGGGGTGGGATGTGTTGGGTTTGGGTGTCCAGACAAATCGGATGTGTACTTGAATATGAATGAAGTTGTTTTTGAACATTATTATATCAACTTTAATTTCACTTTCAAATTAATTAATTAATTAAGGGATAAATAACATACACTTATAGTAAAAATTAAACAATGAATTTCAAACAACTAAAAAGTCAACAATAACAAATGCATCAACAGCTTATATAATTGGTACAGTAACATATATTCAAATTCATTTATAGTTCATTTCTTGAGAAGTTTGTACCTCTTTCTTATAGTTGGTAGTTGAGATAAAACAAAGGGTCTAGTGCCATTAAGTGTAACTGGCCCATAAAAAATATACTTCTTGCTAATAACAGCTATGTCAGTACTAGTTGGCCAGGTAAAATGCTCTTGGGAGTCTTCTTTTAGAAATTTGACCTTGACATCATCTTCCCCTAGTACTTCAAGTACCCTTCCAATGTAAAACCTGTTGTCAAAAATACAGCATAGTATTGTTCCTTGTCTATGTCGATTGGGCTACTGGCAGACATTTGGTTGGAAGTAGATGTCATAGGCTGCACCTCAGGAATAAAGTAATGCACTTTCCATTCCGCTGATAAGGAATCTTGGTCCTTAATAGATTATCTGTATTAATTGATTTAGTTTCTTCCCTATGAAAATTAATCCCTTAAAGCATTTTTCAGAAAACATTGAACATCAAGGGAAAGAGATCCTAACCTGTTATTAAATACTAATTTCACACTTTACAATACAATATTTTTAGAATCTATGCTTTTTTAACTGTGCTTTCCTAAAGTTGCAATGCAATTAACACACCCTAATCCCTATATAATTAACAACATTTACCAATTTGTTCACCTATACAAACAATACATCTAATATATGAAAGATTCCAGAAAACATTTAGACTCGTCACCTTGAACCATATGTTCACAAATGTTATGCAATCTGTGGTCTCATGTATTTCTTCCAAAACAGTTCCAACTTTGGCAACAGACTTGACATACAAAAATCTATATCGATTTCAATTTTCTGCACAAATAAATCTTTAAATGTATATACAATAAAGTAACAATTATAAATCTTACAAACAAGAGGTTAACCTTGAATTTGATAATAATAATTACTTGTTGTTTTTAAACAGATATTGCCATCTTCATAATTGAGAAATTAAAAAGTGGGCCAGGTTTAATCAGTCCATTGCGACCTTGGTAAGGGCACTTAACCTCCACAATGGTATTGTGGTCAATTACTCCATCTAGTGTTGCACCAAGAAATGGATAATCAGAAGAAACAAACAATCCTTCCTTTTTCAAAACAAAGCCAAATTTTGACTGAAATACTTCCAGAGCAGTGGTCTCATGCGTAAGACCATGTGCTACAGATTTTGAGTAGACTCCTTTAGTCGATTCCCGCTGCTGAAACCATTGTTTGGACATACTTTGCTGTTTAGTACCTTGTTGAATTTTCATGGCCTCACTTTCAGTAACCTGAAAAATATAACAGAATTCTTATCACTTGGCGTGGCTCAGTGGGTTAGACGCTTGCTCGCTAACCTGAAGGTCCAGGGTTCAATCCCGGCAAAGGTCGAGATAAACTTTCGGATTTTTCAGCCCGGTTTCCCCTTGTCAGTGATGCAGGTCGGAGGGACTGACATGGAAAAAGCGTCTAGTCGTTCGGATGGGACAATAAACCGAGGCCCCGTGTGGCTGTGTACGTTAAAGATCCCTCGACAGTTGGAAATCGCAAAAAGAGTAGGCTAATGCCGCTGTCCTGGCAAAATTTTCCTCATTGCACACTGCATGGCATTGCCCGTCTTCATTAGCCCATAAGGTGCAGAAGAGTAGGACGTAAAACTCCATTCATTTCATTTTTTTTCTTATCACTTATTCACTTGATCAGGAAGTCTTGTATTTAAATGTTAACCAACAAGCAATATCATTTCCATAATATAAGAAATTCATACAACAATATGATTTTCAATTCAATCAAAATCAGTCTTCTGTAAAAGGAAGCGGTAAGTAATCGTGATCCTTTACAGCAGCCTAAATATCAGCCTTTTCATATAAAAATGTGAATGTAATGTCTCTTGAATAGATGGAGCAATAGTTGAGAACCAGATTTCTCACATGGTCATTATTCCCTTCTCTCGGTGAGGGTAAATTCCGACTCGGCCGACTTGGCCAACCTGCCGACTCGCTGTTGATCAAGATGAAGATTTCTCCTAAATTCTGTTTCTATCATAATGAGAAAACGAAAAAAATAAATAGTTTTGCCTACTAAGATCAAAGGTTTTCTTTTGAAAAACGGGTAAATAAATAAACAAACCAATACAAAGTATCCTAACCGCAAGACAAAATCATATAACATCATATCAAACGTTTAGACAAATTCTAGTTACAGTGAGTGGACTATTCAATAGAGCAAACTAGTGTCGAACAGTAGTAACAGGTGTCCTGAAGAGTAAGCTTACCCTGTCTGGCGCCACACACGCCACCAATGTAATTTCAAATTAAAATAAAACTACAAATTTGATTTTGTTCTATAATATCCGTCATGTCATGAGGTAATTACGATTTTCATCCTTTTTAGTTATTTTAACTCCTCATTTTTAGGTTATTTAGTTCGTATTTACTAATAATATACGGTTTTGTATTTTTTTTTTTTTTTTCTTCAGTGTAAATAGTCGTTTGATGTTAGACCTAGTGATATGGTTGCCATTATTGATAGATGGAAGACGTCTTTAATAGGCTAGATAATCCAAGTCACTTTCTGACACTGTAATTTATCATTCTGAATAAAGGCGACTATTTACACGAAAGAAAAAAAAAGAATAACATAAGGCATTTCATATATCAAAATATTCGTTTGACCTTTGATCTTAGTAGGCTATATTATTGTATTTTTCGTTTTCTGATAATGATAAGAAACATTCCAGAATTTAGGAGAAATCTTCATCTTGATACAGGTGAGCCTATAATATAATTTATGTCTCTCAACCCCCAGACTGACGAACCCTGGGGCTAGGCAACTCTCAAGTGCCTTTCTTCTCCAGATAAAAGATATGCTTGTAGGTGTGAATATCATTTATTACAATGATATGAGAAATATGAGTTGAGCAAATGAAACATAAATTAAAGATCACATGATTTGATACATAAAATGGAACATAAAGTGAAACTCATATTTCTTAGAACATAAAATATAGTTTGGGCTTAAAGAGAAAATAAGTTATGCCAAATACATCACAATTGTGATGACAGGCCCAAACCAAGACATATCACACCAACAAGCATACTGAGAAAAGTAGATAACAACTTATATAGTTAAAAAAATTTGGAACCTAAACTGAGCCCTCAAGAGTGTAATTAGACGAATTGAAAATTATGAGAATGGCTCCCCAAACTCAAATAATAATGTTTTTTAAAAAACACTCCAGGGCACAATCCATTTCCTTACAAAGTGTAACTATTAAAGACAATAATTATAAACAATGATTAAGATAGCTTGCCAGGCAAGGTAATATACGCCCACTGGCAGCATTTATTTCAAATAAAAACTTTTCAGTAAGGTTACAATAAGTGGAATGAAATATTCAACCTTCCAACCTATTTTTTTCTAGGGTTTCTAGTTTCATTATAAACTGTCAAGAATTGTACCTAATAACAACTCATTAAATATTTTTCGGTATTTTTATTTGCAATAAGGTTCACCCTTAATAATATTTTGATATTTTTAATTCTTAATAAGGCTCATCCTTGGTTGATATTAAACAATTTCAGCGAGTTTTGTCAAAAAGGAATGTTTAGAGTGTTCACAAGCCAAAAGTTGCAAGCGTTTTTGAAAACAGGCGCAATAACTGACACTAAATATTTTTCGATTTATCTAATTTTCAATAGGGTTTATCCTTGTGAGAAAACAAATACTAAAGCCAAGTTTCATCAAAATCCATTCAAAATTGTTCTTTCTAGAGTGTTTACAAGCTAAAATTGAACGCGTTTTCAAGAACAAGGGCTATAACTGACTCTAAATATATTTCTATTTATTTGATTTATAATAGGGTTCATCCTTGGGTAAAAACAAATACTCAAGCCAAAGTTAATCAAAATCCATTAAGAATAGTTCTTTCTAGAGTGTTTACAAGCTAAAATTGAATGCGTTTTCAAGAACAAGGGCAGTAACTCATACTAAAAAATTTTTCGATTTCGCTGATTTTCAATAGGGTTCATCCTTGAGTTATAATACACTCTCACACCAAGTTTCATCGAAATCCATCCAGAATTGTGCCATGTAGAGTGATTACGAGACAAAAATCAAACGCGTTTAAAAGAACAAGGGCAATAATTCATATTAGATATATTTTGATATTTTTAATTTTCAATTAGGCTCATCCCTTGCGATATCCAACAATTTCAGTGAGTTTTGTCAACATTGGTCATGAATTGTACCTTCTAGAGTGTTTATTAGCCAAAAAGTTAAACCCGTTTTCAAACACAAGGGCAATAACTGACACTAAATATATTTCGATTTATTTGATTTTCAATAAGGTTCATCCTTGGGTAAAAACAAATACTCAAGCCAAGTTTTATCAAAATCCATTAAGAATTGTTCTTTCTAGAGTGCTTACAAGCTAAAATTGAACGCGTTTTCAAACACAAGGGCAATAACTGATACCAAATATTTTTCGATTTAACTGAATTTCAATAGGGTTAATCCTTAGGTGATTACAAATACTCATGCCAAGTTATGTCAAAATCGCTCAAGAATTGTGACTTGTAGAGTGTTTACAAGGCAAAAATCCAACACATTTTGTAGAACAAGGGCAATAATTCCTATTAAATATATTTCGATATGTGCTATTTTCAAAAGGGTTCATTCTTGGGTGATATTAAACAATTTCAGCAAGTTTCCTCAAAATCGGTCAATAACTGTGCTTTGTAGAGTGCTTACAAGCTAAAAATTGAACGCGGTTTCAAAAACAAGGGCAATAACTGATATTAATTTTTTTTCGATTTGTCTGGTTTTCAATAGGCTTCATCCTTGGGTGATAACAAATACTCAGGCAAAGTTTCATTAAAATCCATTAAAAATTGTTCTCTCAAGAGTGCTTACAAGCTAAAATTGAACGCGTTTTCAAGAACAAGGGCAATAACTCATACTAAATGTTTTTCGATTTCGCTGATTTTCGATAGGGTTTATCCTTGAGTTATAACATACTCTCACACCAAGTTTCATCAAAATCGGTCAAGAATTGCATGTTGTAGAGTGTTTACGACCCATTCAAGAACAAGGGCACAAACTCATACTAATTTTTTTCCTATTTCGCTGATTTTCAATAGGGTTCATCCTTGCGTGATCATAAACACTCATATTAAGTTTCATGTAAATCTGTCATGAATATCACCGTGTAAAGTGTTTACGAGCAATTGTGGACGGACGGACCGACGGACGGACGGATGTGGGTGACGACAATATACGCCCCCCATTTCATGTGGGCGTATAATAAAAGATGCCAACCTGGACCCAGCCCAAACTATAGAATGTGTAGTGTCATGTAGTTAATAAGCATTACGGAGTAAGCTCCCTTTAGTCAGTTTAGGCTGTATTATTATGATTAGTGCAGTGTGCATATTTGTTGTTGAGTGCAGTGTGCAAAAGAGACCACATGTCTTAGTCACTAATATCCAGACCCATAAATAAATAGAACTGTACTATGACTGTAAGAACTGGATAATAGAGACTGAAGACATGGACTAAAAAGCTCAGGCTAGAAGCTAGGCTCTACTCTTGTTATGTATTATAACTTGATCTAATAGTTAATAAATCAATACATCCTTCAATTAAACTAGAGAAATCGATCCCTATATAACATGGTGGAGATGTATAGGTTAATGGTTGAAAGTTTGTCAATAAGTCTAATAATTTCCGTTGACGAGGACCGAAGGTCCGAGTTATACGGTCATTATTAGACGCATTGACAAACTTGTGATCCATTAACCAACTTAAAATACAGATTAACAAAAAAACAGCTCACTATAAACTCACTAGAGTTTTATTTACAAACAAACCTGAAATCAAACCGTTTAAGCCCTTTAGTACAAGAATCATCCATATTCAGACTATGTGTCAATAACAATGAACCAACCAATATGGCAGCACCTGGTGTTTCGAAAAAAGTTTCATTGTTTGATTCTTTAATACTTATATAAATAAAAGTAAAGATGTTCTAATTAATGGGAAAACGCTGTCAGTTTGTCTAATAATTCCCGAATTAACTCATAATCGGCCTAATTACGTAGGAAATACCTAGCTAACATCTACCAGAACTATCCATAAAACACAGATGGACCTTCCTGTGTCCACATAACGTTAAATAAATTATGAATGCACGAAATAACAATGAAAAAAAAGCCTAATTTATCAATTGGTAAGCTTATTTGACAAGATTTGAAATACAACTTTAATCGATGCTCACAGATTTCGCCCTAATGAATAATTAATTATCTTTTCATTTGAAAATAAAGATTTGAAGATAAACTTTAAGTTTTAATTGGACGTAACATTGAACACTACACATTTTGAAACCTGGATTAGTTCTCTGAATAAAGTATGAGTGAATTTAATGTGAGTAGTTGTCAGACTAATCCCCATTCGTTATGGGCAAGTGGCTGATATTTAGAGTCCAATATTGACTTTAATATTGGACTCATGGCCACTTGCCAGTACCAATATGTTGGATATTGGTACGCAAAAAACAAAGGGTGACATCACATCTGTATTTTAAGTAGGGTTAAGTGATTCATTGGAAGGACTATATTTTCGAGGATTTTCTGTAAAATACATTGAGCCTAGCGACAAGTAAACAAAGTAGCCTTCTTCAAGTTCAAGAGGACACAGGCCGGTCTACATTCATTCTACGGAATCTGCCTACTAGGAAATAGATGCCAAATGGAACATTTTCAATTGATCTTATTGTGATTGATTTGTCTGCCACTGTGATTGTGAATATTTGGAATTGGAATCTTCTTTTGTGTGGATATAAACATTTTTATGGTAGACTATTATGTGGATATTAGCCTATCCTTTTTGATGAATTGGCCTATAGTCTAAAGTAGATCTACTGCCACTGGGCTTACATGCATTGATACATAGACTAGTCCGTTGGAAAACTTGCCAAAATTGTGCCAGACTATTGAACATTATTGCCAGACTATTGAACTTTGGTGTGCAATTTTCTTTCTTGGAAAAGGAAATATGCTAATATCTACTGGATGTCATTCTCTTATTTTCTTTTTATTAATTTCCATTTACATTATTCTGGTTTGTGTCTTCAAATTATCATTAGGAAATAATCATTAAGTACAGCATCATTTGGCTATGGCCATCTTAAAAATAGCCTGAGCATTTATATAACTATAACATTTGATTTTGACTTCTGTTATTAAATTAGGCTTTAAATTTTTCAAAGAGTATGATGTGAATAGAATTACACCTTAAAAACTCTTTTTATTTTATTTTATTTATCCATTTATTTTTTCTCTCCTAGTTTTGTTTTTGAGAAGTATTTCTTAAAAAACTGTTACTGCAAAATTATGGATCTGTTTGAGTTTATTTATATGATTTATTTGCAATCGCACTATGGGATCTTTTTGAAAAGCCTCTACTATAATAGGCTTCCATATGCACTGGCATCACTGAAGAATTTGTTAATCCGACAGCATATCCATTCACAAGCTTTGTTTATCTATTGTTTTATCATGTTTTATGTTTTATCTATCTACATCTTTAATTCTTCTATTTGTTTTGATGTATTTATGCATGCAATATCTCAATTATATTTAATTGCCCTTATTCTTTCAAATTATTTCGATTTTTGGCTCATAAACACTCTGCAAGTCACATTTCTTGACTGATTTTAGGGGAACTTGGTATGAGTATGTGGAATTACCAAAGGATGAACCCTATGAAAATCAGATAAATCTTAAAATATTTAATATTAGTTATTACTCTTTTTTTTTAAAAAGCGTCAAAATTTTAGCTTGTAAACACTTTACAGATTTTGATAGAACTTGCTGAAAATTTTAATTATCATTCAAGGATGAACCCTATTGAAAAGAAATATCACAAAATATTTAGTATGAATTATTGCCAGTGTTCTTTAAAACATTGTCGGTTTTGGCTTGTTTTTCCAAGGCATTATTCCTTACGGATTTTGATGAATTTTGTTGAAATTGTTTCTTATCACCTAAGAGATAATCCTTTTAAAAATCAAAATTACTGAAAATCTATAATGAGTTATTGCCTTGTTATTAGGTATAATTCTTGACTGATTTTAAGGAAACTTAGTAATATTGTACATTTATCACCCTAGAAAAGAAGTATATGTATATTTTATTCTTTATTCAAAATCAATGCTGCCAGTGGGCGTACATTACCTTGCCTGGCAAGCTATCTTTTCACTCTCCATAAACCTTGATTACTACAACAAGGCTTTGGCCTTGACCAGGTCTGGAGTCTGGAATCTGTATAATGAACCCACAGCAGTAGAGAGTTGGTATCTTGATTGATTTTGACAAAACTTGGTGTAATCACAGAAAATCAGACCAATCTATTACCAAATATAATTAATAGGAGTTATTGCGATATTCTAGAAAATGCATCTGCCCTTGTTCTTGGATTCTTTGTGGGCACGATAGAGAGATGGTTTCTTGATGGATTTTGATGAAACTTATTGTGATTGTTCCTAATCACCCAAGGATGAACTTTGATTAAAAGTCAAGAAAATCTTTCATTTACCGATAACTCTTTTCAACCACATGGACAAATTGGCTGCTATTATAAATGTGGGCGTATGACACACTTTCATATTCTATTTAATTTATATATATCAAAATTCCTTGTACATGTGACATCATATTATGCTGTTAATTCAGTATCTGCTGTTTACAATGCTGAAAAAACCTTACTTTTAATTAAATTTATTTCATTTAGGCAAATGTTTCTGTGGGTAGAATTGGTAAATATTTGCGACATCATGATCTCGATCCCAATAGTGTTACTTTTCTCAACCAATATAGTAAGTATATAATTAAAACAGTTTTTGTTGTTGTTAACCTCCTTTTTTGCTGAATATTCAACTAAACATTACTTACTGTGGATGCATGTAAGCCTCTATCGTGATGTCACGTAATAAAGTCCTGACATTTCAATCTTTGGGATATATCATAACCAAAATAAAAGTCAATGACATCATTCATGATAATATTTTACTCACAAGCCTAATGCAGAAGACGAACACTTCTGCCGAGGAACAAAATTTTCTTTTTTCTGTAACCTGCAGACGATGATCAGTTTAGCTTGAACATCATGGAAAGTCACATGACCTCAAAATGGCACCGTCTAGTAGAAAACATAAAATTGTTCCTATCTGAATAGTAATCCGTTGGTGATTAGTGTTTTGTCACTGAATGTTTGGTGAAAATGTTCATCGTTAAAGCAGACGACGAACAAAACATTGTTCTGGAGGCGAATATGTTCTTCAAATCAAACATGTTTGATATCATGAACATTTCTCACGAACATTTTTGTTCATTTTTCTGAAATCCTCAATCGTTTGTCTAAAATGTTCATCATCTGCGTAAGGCTTTATTATAGCAAAAGATCACAAATTCTAATCACAATAAGATACTTTTCAACTGAATGTACTTTTTACACATTAAGTGGGGGGCAAATATTGTCGTCACCCCATCCGTCCATCCGTCCGTCTGTTGGTCCGTCTGTCTGTCCGTCCGTCCACAATTGCTTGTAAACACTCAAGAGGATGCAATTCTTAACCGATTTTGATGAAACTTTATATGAGTGTTTATAATCACCCAAAGATGAACCCTATTCAAAATCAGCAAAATCGGAAAAAATTTCGTATGAGTTCTTGCCCTTGTTCTTGAATGACTTGTAAACACTCTACAATGTGCAATTCTTGACTGATTTTGATGAAACTTGGTGTGAGAGTATGTTATAACTCAAGGATAAACCCTATTGAAAATCAGCGAAATCAAAATACATTTAGTATAAGATATTGCTTTTGTTCTTGAACACGCGTTCAATTTTAGCTTGTAAACACTCTTGAGAGAACAACTCTTAATGGATTTTGCTGAAACTTGGCTTGAGTATTTGTTATCACCCAAGGATGTAGCCTATTGAAAACCAGTAAAATCAAATAAAAATTTAATATCAGTTATTGCTCTTGTTTTTGAAAACGCGTTCAATTTTACGCTTTTAAACACTCTACAAAGCACAATTATTGACCGATTTTGACAAAAGTCGCTGAAATTGTTTAATATCACCCAAGGATAATCCCTTTTGAAAATAGAAAAAAATATCGAATTTCAAAGGTTATTTTTTCTGTGAAAATACTGTAAAATGACATAAATATAATGGATAGGCCAAGTCTACTGCAAAATACTAAAGAATGGGGTCTAATTGGTTTTTGTTCTTCCTTTTATGAAATTTTACATTTTATTTACTTTTTTTTTGTATTACAATCTACCTGTTTACCTGAATTTTATACCTGTAGGCCTGTCATTTCATTTTTGAAATTGTTTGGAAAATATAGGCTTATGTTTGTTTCTTATTAAACACAACATAAACAATAAAAAGAAGGAAATTTAAAGGTAAATAATGCTCTTAAAAATTTTCATATCAGTTAATTTATTCTATCTTGAAAAGTTTTGAAAATATAGCCATTCAAAGACAACACATATTTTTTGCTGCAATGCCAAAAAACAATCTGGCCTATACAAGTAGTTCAATATAAACAATCTGGCGTTTAAAGAGTTAAGCTCAGGCCGGGAGTCAGAACAGAGCAGGATTATGTACCCCTATAATAATAAAGATGAAGTTAGTATGGTTGAAAATTACGAATTCGATGATTATGATTATATAATTGAATACTTATTTCTTCCAAAATTTTAATATCTTCCATGTCCATCTTTTATATCTAAATTGATATCTTTAATACCTGTGGTATTAATTGGAAGATATGTTGTTTGAAACGTTTTTTCCACTAATCTATAACTGATTGGAACTGTAAATGTTGGAATACTGAAAATGATATGTTGTTTGTTTTTAAGGAAAAATCCACCATAAACCAGATTACAATGACTAGTGTATTATCTATTTCTAGAGGTGCAACATTTTCTATAGCAGGAACATTTTCTGTTGGTGGTTTCTATTTTAATAGAGGTCTAAATAAAGTTGATAAACTCTCCTCCATTCCCATTTGCAATAATCTTCTATCTTCCATTTTAGATTTTATTTTATCTTTAGCTTTAATGTAATCTTTATTTCTTTTTAATATTTTATTCCAATCAGTTATTTTTTAATTAGAAATATTTGTCATAACTTTTTGTCCAGCAGGTTTTCTTGTATCAACAAAGATGATCGTCAGGATTGTTCCATTATCTTCTACGAAGTAAATTCATCTTCATACCATGTTTTATTGATGGTTTTGGGAGATCAAAATTTGCCTTGGACATTTGGGCTATTAATTTGACAATGTATTCAAAGGGTAGTTTTCAAAATGTCAGAATGTATAAACTTTTAAACTTATTTATGAGCGAATAATCGAATAGTAAAATCTGATTCGATTATTCGCAAAAATGGCATCGAATACTACTAATCGATTAGTGCACTAGTGTTTGATATGTTGAATGACTATTGTACCAGGTTTTTTTATTGGCTTTTCTGTATCAGTACAAATTAAGTGGATCAGTTAAAACGGAGGTCATTAGATAAAAACTGAGTTAGGTCAAAGGTTGTTTTCGAACAGTCCATATTGAAGGGCAGTGTTAGACCTAACTGTAGTGTACGTACAAAGCCAATAGCTAATTCGAAACGAAACTAATAAGGTACGAACGAAAGTTAGGTCTATATTTTAATTATTCTGGTTTGTATTTTTACATCAGTAGTGTCAGCCTTTATTCTTCTTTACGTTTCACATCATTCTGCATCTAACCTGAATTGTTTAAACAATATTAAATCTTAGCATATGTCTATTTCTAATTCAAATTAATAACTACCCAAATATCATCAAATTTAATTTCAAATGATGTTCTAGAACCCCCATAGTGACAGTACAACTATGTTAACTCTAGTTCTTAAACATGACAAAGAAATGAATGTACTCAAAATTTCTCATTTGAACATAAATCAATTATTATCAAATACTGTGTTGACAAACGATGACTATGTCTGCCTGGCTGCAGTACGATCATGCTGGGCCCATAAACGTTGACTGCAAAGAGGGGGAGAAAAAACAACCAACTCGTTCGATGACTAAACAAGAAGTGATTTATTAACATGAAAATACAAATAGGTGCGCGCGCATAATATGACAGTCCACGAGGCGAAGAGGCGAATTATTTCAGGCTCTATTTTTAACACATACAAACACTAGAACTTTCGATAAAATTAAGGAACATATTTTAATTGAGGACAATAATATTAGCATAATGGGTTTTATAGAATTTTTTTTAGATTCAAGGACACCTTGAGATACGGCTTTAGAGGGGGGTGGTGTTATTATGTATTTAAAAAATCCATCAATTATGATAGAATTGCCATATAATTCCAAATATAGTGCGCAAGCATGTAAAATGCACACCTCTTCCTTGCCTCCGCGAAATTGAGGAAATTTCATTTACGCTATATATAGTGCGCACCCCTTTTTGAAGCAAAAATACAACTTGAAGTTGGAATTTCACAGACACAAATATTGGGATATAGTTGTCAATATGTAAGTCACGGTTATTTTTGTAATAAACAATGTTCGACTGCACCTTACGTTGCTATAGTCCACTTGTGGACTCTGTTCAAAACAGAGTCCACGATGACTTTCTCTTGTGAGAAAATAGCAATTATTTAAACCAGCGTAAGGCTTGAAAATATGCATTTTGCGATGTGTAGAATCATTCACGCAACCATTCCCGAGAAGAGTTACTATTAGTGGAATAACTACATGCTTTTGATGCATAAATCATGTTTATTTTATCATATAAAATTATACCAATATTCAATTTGATTAATAAGTTCCAGTTTTTATTACTATTTTATTATAATAACTAATATTTAGTTTTTTTGTACAGTTATCGTTGTGTCCAAATTTGAACGCATGACAGCCAATCAAATCGAAGATGACCAAAAAATGGCAGATATGATTTTATATTTTCGACCTCCTTGCCGATTGGCCTAAAGTTTTCAATAACTGAACGTAATTAGGTGTTTACCTTAATGGACTCTAGTGTGGATATGTTGTTCTATAAGTACAATGCGCAATTGGCTGAACGCACAGTAAGCTCACAATTTAACCATAAATCTTGTCTACACAGTGTAGACAGAATTGCGATTGTCTTCGCCTTAGACACAAAGTAGACGGAAGGATAGGGGTGCGTAGCAAAATCCCTTTCGTCTACAATTTTGACTAACGTTGCTACTATAAATTTATAATAAAATCCATTTTAATCACGTAGTTATTGTTTCTAATCTCTGGTGTTGGTATTTATTGAGTTGTTATTTAGAAATCATGTCTGAAAATTATTAAGTTGAAAGGCTATACTAATAGATAAATTTGTACACGACTTTATCAAGATACCGCACTCTTTTATAACGGTACTTTCCTGATTCAATTGATTAACAAAACCTTTAAGAATTAACTGACTTGATGTAAGACTAATAGGCCCCATTACACTAATAATAATAATAATAATATTGCATCAGTTCCTTTTGTGTGAATACTTAATAATTATACTAATCGATAAATTTGTACACGACTTTATGGAGATACCGCACTATTCAATTATGGAACTCACCTGATTCGGTACTCAATTGATTAAGAATTAATGCATTTTTAATGCTACGGACAGTACCAAGGACGATATTCTTCTTAAAGATGGGTTTCCTCATTTTCATATATATATATATATATAACATAATTGGACCAATCATACTTATATCAATGGAAAGTAGAGGTGTTCTAATGATTGGGAAAAATACCAGATGGTCCCACAAGTCCTTAATTAACTCGTAATTAGGCTACTGTAAGGCTACAAATTATTGTGACATAGAAATTAATGCGTTAAAAAAACAAAATATTTTCACACCTGACTATTTAAAATCTTGATCATTGTTCATGTCTTCATTCATTAATCACTTTAGAATTTTGATGATATTGAAATAATGCAACACCTATCACGGATCGCATTAATTTGGCTCGCATTTTAGTCTCTATACCCTATGTCGCATTAATTTGTTGACGCATTAATTTCTAGCTTTACAGTAATTATGATGGGATTTCCCTCGGTAGGGTACTAACATAGGTATGTACGTCAAGTCTCAAATGTCGTTGATCTTTTTTATGATCATCCAGTCTGTCAATTCGGTACATAAATCATGACGTAACCGGACGCTGTTGTTATTGCCCACATTCCTTAATATTTTTTCCACAACAACAATGGCATTTTGGTAGTCCATTTATTATCTCTAGCAAAAGGCAATAAAACGTTTAAATATCACTTTGTAAAAACATTATGAATTAATTTAAATAAGTTTTAACTCACTAATGATAAAATACCAAATCAATTTTTAGACGCCTTCATTCATATGACGTCATTTGGTCATGTGAACAAACATGGAGACTAAATTTAGCGTTACAAAGCAGATCAGTCAAATTATTTCTACATCCACATAGGTCTTTTGAACTTGAGAATACATGGATTATTCATTAGAAACCCAAATTAATCAATTAGTAAGCTTACTTTGGCTCGAATTAATGAGAAAAATGTGTAATTAAACGTAGACGCATTAAAGAAGATACCATTGTAGGAATTAGCAAGGCTTACGGTTACTGATTTGGTGAAAGAATAACAGGCACCATTACACTTTTAATATAATGCAAATAGTAATCATGTTGCGTCAGTTCCTTTAGTGTGCTTTCGGTTTGTCAATTCTTTTTTTTATTCTATTTTTCCATTTTTTACACACCTCAAGTTCGAAAATGGAAATTATGGCATAAACGGTTTTTGAGTAATTGCCCTTGACTTAGTAAAAACGCATCAAATTTAGGTTGTATCCACAATAGAGGCTACAGTTTTGATCCGATCTTAATGAAACTTGGTATACATGTATATATTGATGATATCTCAGTCAAGTTCGAAAATGGAAATTATCGCATGAACGGTTTTTGAGTTATTGCCCTTGACTTAGTAAAAACGCGTCAAATTTGGGTTGTATCCACAATAGAGGCTACAGTTTTTATCCGATCTTAATGAAACTTGGTATACATGTATATATTGATGATATCTCAGTCAAGTTTGAAAATGGAAATTATCGCATGAACGTTTTTTGAGTTATTTCCTTTGACTTAATAAAAACGCTTCAAATTTGGGTTGTATCCACAATAGAGGCTACAGTTTTTATCCGATCTTAATGAAACTTGGTATTCATGTATATATTGATGATATCTCAGTCAAGTTTGAAAATGGAAATTATCGCATGAACGGTTTTTGAGTTATTTCCCTTGACTTAATAAAAACGCCTCAAATTTGGGTTGTATACACAATATAGGCTACAGTTTTTATCCAATCTTAATGAAACTTGGTATGCATCTATGGAAATTATCGAATGAACGGATTTTGAGTTATTGCCCTTGAATTAGTAAAAGCAATATGGATGTGATGTATACTACCATTGCCCCTGTCCATCTGTGGGTCTGCCCTCGACCATCTGTCCTTGACATAGTAAAAACAATATGAATGTATATTAGGTCCGTCCGTCCGTCCCTATCCCTCCCTCCCTCTACACTCGACGTACCAAAAACCCCTCAATTTCGGATTGTAGCCATGATAGAAGCTTGACTAAGATCATTGCTGATTTGCTGTGGAGTTTCAATTCATCCAGTCTTTTATGCTTCAAAAATCAAGAATTTACTGGGTTTTTTTTCTCTCTATAGGTAAAGTTCACTTTATTTAGATCTTAATTCTATTTCAAAAATGTTTATTGGTCATCCATGTTTATTGTAATATATATCTTTTTAGAAAAGAAATAAATCAATTTTATAAGTCAGTATCTTAAGAATATTTATGAACCTTAAATATGGTTATAGCCTCCTCTTCCTTGCCGAGCTGTTTGGTAGGCAGAAGACAGAATTCTAATGAATGGTCTTACAGGGAGTAGCACCCCTGCCTTGCCGAGCTGTTGGGGTAGGCAGAAGACTGTATTTCTTTAAATGGTCTTACAGGGAGTAGTGCCCCGGCAGAAGACATATTATCTTGAAATATTTAAATATCTGCAAGATAATATTCCTTTTAATGGTCTTACAGGGATTAGCGCCCCTGCCTTGCTGAGCTGTGTGGTAGGCACGTTTTATGACGTCAGTAGAGGGAAATAGCATAGATTTTAGTAGCTTACCTCTAGTGACATCATAAAATGCATAGGGACAACATCTAAGGTAATACAATTAATGAAGCCAATATAATGTTCTTAACTAACTTCAACTTGCCCATATTGAATGCTATTCATATGATTTATTGAAATATAAGCTTATATACTGTTGGTAATTTAAACAAAGCTTCTGTGTGATAACGATAAAATTCAATATCAAATATATACAAGATCAAAGTCGTCAATGCATACAGCTATTAGTTAATACATTCTTGAATGAATTAACAAAATAATGCGTCATACCAACTGTTTCATTTACATTAACAAAGCTGCCAGTGGGCGTATGTTACCTTGCCTGGCTAGCTATCTTTAGAATCTACATACAATATCCGATAGAATATCAATTAAATAATTTCAAAATTTCAAAAATTCGTAGCAGATATTTTTTTTAAATTTTTGTTTGAGTTCAAATTTTTGGTGCAAATAGAGACTATAAATCTGAACAAATTGGTATAGTCAAATATTTTGTGCCACTTCCGGTTTATGCGTTCAAACTTCCTGTTCTCATGTTCTGTTCTACTTCCGGTCCATTCGACATTGAAATTTGTGCTGAACAATATCTTTTGAAAAAAAACGACTGTTTTAAAAATAACATACAGACCGAAAGTAATACTTTCGACGCCATCTTGAAATTTCACTTTTTTATAAAACTCAAAATGGGGCCTCTGGGTTAAGTGCTATTTACGTAAAGTTTACATTTCTGGTAGGATCAATTGATAACTAACAAACTGTGAAAGCCAGTTTATGAATTTCGCTTTTGCATTTTTGTAACATCCGGTTGATTTTTTTCAAAGTTTGGGGGCTTATTTCTTGTGACCTTTACCTCTGGTGACCTTGACCTTTAGTAGGTCAAATTTCATTATGCTATAGTAGCTACAATTTTCAATGGATTTTGATGAAACTTGGTGTGAGCATTGGAATTGATAAGACAACAGTCAAGTTCGAATTTGGGCCTTTGTTACATTTAAACAGTCCTCAGAAATACTCAAGCTCTAAGAAAATCGCAAAATACCTTGAAATATACCTCAAACAAAAAATTTCACTTTTCATTTTTTTTCTGTGCTGTACGCGGCTGGTCTCCAGTCAGTCTGAAAATTGTGTGTCCTGTTGACAAAGTCTACAATTGAAAATGCTTTGTAGTCTATTTATATAGATGACCGCTATTGCACGACGGGAAGGATAACTCTTTGATTATCAAGACGAACCCTTTTCGAATATGGCGGGACGTTCTTAATTTCCTCTCTACTATATCACCTTATCTGCTGTCCCACCCTATATACTGACCCATCCCATCCCATCCTGTTTACCGTGTCACCTTATTGTCTGTCCCATCCTCTCTACTATGTCACAGTGGCTCAGTGGGTTTGACACTTTCTCGCTAACCTGAAGGTCCAGGGTTCAATCTCGGCAAAGGTCGAGATGAACTTTCGGATTTTTCAGCCCGGTTTCCCCTTGTCAGTGATGCAGGTCGGAGGGACTGACTTCGAAAAAGCGTCTAGTCGTTCAGATGCGACAATAAACCGAGGCCCTGTGTGCTACAGGCTGTGCACGTTAAAGATTCCTCGACAGTTGGAAATCGCAAAAAGAGTTGGCTTATGCCGCTGTCCTGACAAAATTTCCCTCATTGCACACTGCATGGTGTTGCCCGTCTTCATTAGCCCATAAAGTGCTACTATGTCACCTTATCTCCTGTCCCACCCTATCTACTGTCCCTTCCCATCCTGTTTACGGTGTCACCTCATCTTCTGTCCCATCCTCTCTACTATGTCACCTTATCTCCTATCCCACCCTATCTACTGTCCCATCCCATTCTGTTTACCGTGTAACCTTATCTTCTGTCCCACCCTATCTACTGTCCCATCCAATCTTATCTACTGTTCATCGTATCTTCTCTCTTGGTCTGTCCTCTGCCCTGTGCTATCTACTGTTCTGTTCTCTCGTCTGTCAAATTCAATCTATCTATATTCTGTCCTGTCTGCTGCCCTAATCTAGTTATCTCCTGTCCTGCTCTATTTGGAGTCATTTCTTATTGTCCCATCCTGTCCCAATTCTTGCCATATCCTTTATTCTGGGAAAGTGTACTGTCCTGTTCAATCTACTGTCAAGAACCCTTATCCTCGTCCTGTATATTGTATTCTGTCCTTGTCTTCACAATACTGTCATGAATCCTGTTCTGTCCTTTATTCTCTTCTATCTATTGTGATGCCCTGTCCTATTATAGAATAAATTAAAACTAGAATTGCTTACAATTATGAACGTATTTCGAGAGCCTTAAAATATTATGTAGGCTAAATTTGCAATGACCTACATCTAGACAATATATTGAATATCATTTGACGTAGTTATCAAACTCATAAAATAATTAGGTCATACCTTCCGTAACGGTTAAAAATGGCGAAAATATGAAAATTATCAATTTTTGCTGTATTTAAGTACACTTATCTCTGTGAATTTTTTAAGTAAGCCAAATAAAAAAATACCTACTCGTAGACAATATATTGAATATTATTTGACTTAATTTTCAAGGTCATAGATTAAGTGGGTCACACCTTCCATAGCCGTTAAAGTGACCTAATTTTGAAAAAATCGAAATTTGAATAATTTGAATAATTCAAAATACGAAATTTAAAAATCGGCCTCCAAGAAAAGGTAGATAATGATCCATTGTATCTCTGTGCTAAATTTCATCAAAATCGGTCTATCAGTAGTGTCTGAATTTCGGATTTAAGAATTGTAACGAAAATTCAAAATGGCGGCCGATATGGCAGCTTGACCTAATTATTTAGGTCAAATCAATTACTATTGAGAAGTTATTTATAAAACAGTTTTCACTTTTCACCTAGCAGTTATAGACCGGAAGTTACGTAATTACGTCATTTGAGGCTAAACCGGAAGTGGAATTTTTTCAAAAATTATAATCATGTCGCCTATCAGCTGGTAAAGTTTCAAAATTTTACCATTTATATTAAACAATAAATCATGGTCTGAAATTTTTTCCGATGACCCTTGAATATTGAATTGCAAATCGTGGGTAAAATATTTAACCTAATTGCATAAAACCTATAATTGTTAGTTGATAAATACATTGAAGTTTTCAAATCTGAAAATCCGGTCAAAATCGAAGTGAAAATAAACTTGCTAAAGCAAAAAAACCTCAACTTCCGGTTCTCACTTCCGGTCAGAGATAGAACTTCCGGTTTTGTTTTATTTGATAATAGAAATCATTCTAAGATCAACTGTAGATTTAGAATTTCTGTACCTTTGACCAGTTTGCCTGCAAACTCATCCAAGAATCGCAAAAAAAAAAAAAAAAGAACCGTTAGACGGTACCAAGGCAGTGCGCGTCCCTTCTATTGCATGGGTGAAACGTTGCATTTATAATATCCAATTCCATAATAATAACTAGACCTGTTTGTAACAATTGTGCAGCTTCCGAGATATTTAGAATTTGTTATATCTCCTGGCTGTCATTTAAAATAGAACGTAACCACGCCTACTCAGTATAATGACTTGTTTTGATTGGTTGCGATACTTAAACTGGAAATGTCAAAATTTGTCTTGACCAAACGATAAGAAATTAACACAATTTGACTGTTTGCCCTGTTACATTATCTTCTTAACTCTTCTTGTAACATTTATATATGTTTAATTAGTGTGTAAAACAAAACGTCGAAAAAACAAATTTGTGGTCTAAGGGACATAACACCTTATTTGAGATTACAAATTGATCTCGGATTAAATTTACTTTCCAGATCGTTGATACTTTTAATTTGTTCATTTATTTATTTATCAATCTTAATTTAGGTGTAGTAGGAACATTAGATCCTGCAATTTGTGGCAAGTTGCCATGGCATAACATAGAGCCATCAAATTAACAGCGCGGCTTTACATCTTTAAGAGAGTATTTTATAGAGTTGCTTCCCTTATACCACTAGTCCTCTCAACTGTACATTATTTTTGCTTGAGAGAATATCATTTAAAATTCTAAAGGTTGTCATTTCCTTCCAAATATTCCATATCATACATCGCCCACAACGAGAAATGAACAATCATTCCTTTTATTAAAGATATATAATATCTTTGAATCATTTTAAATGGATTAACTTTTAATCGTAAAAAAAATCAAAATCAAAATAACAATTCAAAAATCGGTTTCCATATATATTTCGGCAATAGATTCTATTTACATGTACATCAAAATAACACAAATTGAATTATCTTACGAGACCCTATTTCGATTTAAAGAGTTAGTATAGAAGAAATTACAAAATTTAAAACGTGCAATTTTGATCAAAAATCAAGTGTTATACACCATTGGAAAGAATAACTAGACCTGTTTGTAACAGTTCTGCAGCTTTCGGGCTATTTAGAATTTGTTGGTCTCCTGGCTGTCATTTAAGGATAGAATGTAGATTGATTTTGCGATTATTGGGAGAGATGATTTATTCATGATTTAACACGTGACATTTGAGCTTGTTAATAGACTGGCAATCATTAAGGTTTGTGATGTAAAAATATCTGGGCTTAACCACGCCCACAAAGTCCATTGACTTGTTTTGGAAACTTCAACTGGAAATGTCAAAATTTGTGAATTGACCGTTTTATAGGAAAAATTCTCAATTTTTTAAATGCCGATAAACCGAAAGTTTACATTTTGCTATAAAGCTTAATATGTCATTGGATAGAACGTATCACATATGTACAGGTATAAAGATCGCCAAAGGTCAACGTCACAATATACACCTTCGAAGTTTTTATAATTTTTAATCGTAATTAAATCAAAATCAAATTAAAAATTCAAAAATCAGTTTCCATATAAATTTCGGCAATCGGTTATAGATTCTATATACATGTCCATCAAAATAACACATATTGACTGATCCTCCGAGACCCTATTTCGATTGAAAGAAAAATACACACAGTGATGTAAAATATCTGGGCTTAACCACGCCCACAAAGTCTAATGACTTGTTTTGATTGGTTGGGATATATTAACTGGAAATGTCAAAATTTGTGTCTTGACCAAAAGATAAGAAATTAACACTTCAGACTTTATGACCTGTTGCATTTATATATGTTTAATTAGAGTGTAATTTTATTCTTAAACTTTTCGCAATTTTTATTTATACATATTGATTTATATATTGCTTGAAAGCTGGGAATTTGCACATTATAAATCTGTTCGAATTTTGTTTTTTAGTTAAATAGAACTAAATATAAATAAAAATATGAATGTTAAAATCGCTTATTTTCTACTAGGCGTATTTTCATCAGTTTTCGGTCTATAGCTAAAATAAAGATATTGTTAGAAAGCTGATAAAAATCACATCACAATAATGTCAATTAGAATGTTGCCAAGAGTCTTGTTCATGAGATATAACCATCTGAAGATACGAGAAATATGCAAATTACCAATTTTTGGATCCCTATTAATCCAAATGTTCTTTACTAAAATTAGAAATCAAGGTATCATATGAACCTTTAGCCAATGAAGATGATTGTGCAGAAAAATAAAGGATGCATATTAGTAAGTTAGTCCTCTTCGTTCCTTGGGGAGAATAGGGCTGCTACAGACGTTCTCCATCTCACTCTGTTATGAGCTGTTCTTTTTGCTTCATTCCAGGTCTTGCCAATCCTTCCTAGCTCTTTCAGTCTTATTCTTTTCAAGCTATGTAAAGGTCGTCCTTGTCTTCTATGCCCTTGGGGATTCCAGTCCAGTGCCTCTCTGGTGATGTTGTTTTGAGATCAAAAGGATGCGTATGGTAGAGTTCAAAAGTTATGAACTTTCAAACGGAAGTCAGTTTTGAAAAACTTTGGCAGGACCTGGTCCAAAGACAAATTTGAAATTGAAAAATATGCCACTAGAGGACCTAGATAATTATCCAAATTATATTTTAAAACGAGTCTGAAAAAAAATAGGATTAAAAATGGCGGACGAGTAGTATTTTTCCAATAATTTGCATATTTCAAGATGGCGATATTGATGGTACTAATACTGTTGAATAAAAAAATTGCAAGTTTGTGCAAAAATTTAATCCGAAAATTCCGATTTCTGTGATTTTCTACATTTTTTGGTCATTTTTGGACGTTTCCGGCTAATTTCGGAAAATGTATTATCGAAATCTTTAATGATAATTTTTTGTCTACTCATCTACCAATTTTTGTGAAAAAATAAGACGTAAATTAAAAAAAAACACGTTCTTTTTCATAAATCACGCACAATTAATATAGAACTAAGAACAAAATTTTCAAATATTAAAAAGCGCAATTTTGATCAAAATATAAAGTGTTATACACCATTGGAAAGAATAAATTACGCGTAATAAGGAAATAAAAGAAATTTTGACGTATGTAAATGAGGTCACGTGACAGAGCTCTTCGAAGTTAAAAAGTGCAATTTTCAAATGGCTGTAAAACCGGAAGTTGACATTGCACAACACAAATGAAGACATCAATGGATAGATCTCGACAAGGGCAACAACTTTTGTGCAGGTCACATGGTCCCAAAGGTCAAGGTCACGATATATGAACGTTGGAAAATTAGGCACTGAGTGAAAAAAAAAGAACCGGAAATGAAAGGTAAGCTAAATCGAAATTCAAAATTCGGCTTCCTAAGAATTGTTAGCAATCGATTGAAGATTACATAGACATCAAAATTACAATTGTCCGATTAACCCCTAAGGCCCAATTTTTCACTTTACAAAAGTAAGCGGTTTAATGATGGCGACTGATCTGTTACTTCCGGTTCAATTTTTGTTAATTATAAAATCATTATGGGTTAATAGTAACTAATTGCAAAAAAAAAATTCAAATATCTTTAGAATTCCGGAAGTGAAAATTCGAAGTTTAGAGACGTATGACGCCGAAACCGGAAGTGATGTCGACATTTTGAAGACAGATTTTTCTTGACAAGAAAAATGTTTATCTAACTGCAAATTTTGATTTCGATCTAATCAAAATTGCAAAAGTTAGAAAAAGTGTTAAATTTTAAAATTCAAAAGTCAGCAACAAAAGTAAAAATTTCAAAATTTTTAAACTGCTATTATGTAAGTCTAAGTTATAAATAGTAAATAAAAAAAGTCCGAACCAGATTGGATAAAAAAACGAGCCGTGAGTTAGTAAACAAAAATAAAATTTGTGACGTTCTACGTCATTTCCGGTAGAACAAAAATGCGTCATTTTACATTTAAACAACAACGAGCACTAGATTACATTACAATATCACGTCAGATTGTGTAAGACATTTGCAGTTATGGCTGGGGAGCGTGACCAGAAAGAGACAAAAAAAAAAATAGTCATTTCGAAAACAAAGCAGTGTGTTCGAAGAACGCACTGCAATAAAATAATCCGAATGATTACAATACGTTTTCGCCAAAGTTGAAATACGTAATAAATTGAAATATTCAAAACATAATAAAAATGCTATATTTACAAATTAAGACATTTAAAATCATAACTGGATATATTGGGGTTGGCAAGTATAGCATTATGTGAGCTGGTGATAAAGCACTAAAGGTTATTCATATTGCATCTCCTAATATTGAAAGGAACTCTTATTATTTAGCGCTAGATTAACCAAATACATCCCTCTTGAAAACGGATGCATTTTTATATAACATGAGTGTAAGTTAAAGTTGCTGAAGTGTATCTTTAATCAAGAAATAAGGCAATAACTGGATATAAAAGGTAGTATATCACATTCATAGAATACGTTATATACAAACAATTATATCGTAATATATTGGCCTAGTGGAATATTATAACGTAGTAAATACCGGTTATTCGAATCAAAATAACAAAAGGCTCTACTCTGCAAACTATAAGGGTAATTTACTTTATACAGGATTACTTTTGAGGATGACACATTTTTATCCATTAGGTAGGTAAAGACAGTCTGATTAAATTTTGATCACTTTGACAATATTTTAATAGCACTTCAATTTTCTTAAATATTCCTTTGATATGCAACTTTATCTTTATCAGGAAAAACACCCCAAAAAAAGTGTCCTTGAAATTTAATTCGAGTTATACGCGATATTGGACAATATACTACACCATTAGAAATACAAGTTTTCATCACATGATTAAAAATGAGGATTATAAATGGTCGGTCAATATGTTTAAAACCCATATCAAAATGTGCATATTTAAATACTGATTACTCAATGACGAAATAGTGATTTAAAAAAAAAAAGCGTTATATCATCAGCCAATTTAATTAATATGACCCTTGAAAAGGTTATAAATATTGTTTAACAGTTATAGATTTATAAACATATACTGTAAGGCTAGAAATTAATGCGTCAACAAATTAATGCGGGTATAGAGACTAAAATGCGAGTACAAATTAATGCGATTTGCGTTAGGTGTCACTTTTTTTAATATCATCAAAATTCTGAGGTGATTAATGAATAAAGACATAAACAATGATCAAGATCTTAAATAGTCATGTGTGAAAATCTTTTGTTTTTTTAATGTCATTGATTACTAATCAGCTTCCAATTTAGAGATAATTACCTAATTACTTTAATCCCACCCAGTCTCAATTTAAATACTTAACATGTATATCGAGGTTCACTAATGTCAGCCATATTTGAACTCCATAAAATTCACTTCGGAATATGCATTTTAAAATGCGGATTCAAATTAAAGCGATCGCAGACAGAAATTAATGCGTTAAATGCGACCTATCTCGCAATAATTTGTACTTACAGTAGATAAAATTACAAAGCAAAAATTAAATGTTCAAGAACTAGTAGGTAACTTTAAACCAGGTATAAACAAAGAAAGATTGAAACAGGAATTATATAATCAAGAAACTAAACTTAATGATGACTGCAAACTAACAGAAATTAAACATCAGAATCCTATAATCCCTCCATTAGATGGACTAATCAACAAAAAACACAGACCTCATATAAAATCCTGTTTTATGTTTCAAAACGGCTTCCTTAGTTGCAAAATATCTGTGCTATACTATATTTATGTAATTTATGAAAAATAGTACATTATCACGACCTAAAAGATTTCTCCCTAATGTATAATAAATTTTAATGGAATGTTGTAACAGGTGGTTAAATTGATAGGTTGTGTGAAAGAATATTGATATTTCAAAAACAAACAGCAAACTCAAAGATAAAAAGGAAAGAAAAAGAAATTGACATTTCGAAAACAAATGGGGACTTCTTTCAATCCTGTGTTATTGTATGTCTTTTTTGTAGTAATTGTTTTGGTAAATGGTAAAATATACTTTTAAGCAATGTTTCATTAATATTAATTTTGTTTTTATTTAGCTGATGTCATATATATTGATAAAGGTACTTTTACATGGGACAAGTCCATTTCAAGTCCAACATTAAGCAAGTAAGTTATTGAGTTAATAAGTTTATTCCAATGTCATGTAACAGGTTTAGAAAGATGAGAGAAATGAATATATAGCGCTTGTATTTTACCAGGCAGAATATGATCGTGTTTAAAGTTAAATAAATTTAAGCATGCACCCTGACCTCTACCATGTGACAGTAGTACTGGCACTATATATCGCTGAATTGGTGTATCGCAATATTATACGACATGCCATGTTACACGTATCGTATCGTGAGGTCATGTATCGATACTTGGTCTGTAGATGTGTGATGAAAACACTATAGTTGTTATAAAATATAAAATATATAATGATTTCAAATAACTAAGGAAATTGTGAAATGGTTCTTTGCATAACCCATACACTTGGTTACTAGATGATCAAAGTTTAGAGATTATTCATTGTTGTATCAAGGATTTGGTTTTGATTTGTGTAAAAGAGGCTCAAAATCCTTATTAGGATCTTAACCTTTTGTAGCTGGAGGTTCATTGACATATAAAAGATGACTCTAGTTGTGTCTGATCTGGTGACCATTATAATAAACATAATAGGATCTGGGATCAATATTTTACTGAGAAATGGGGATCTGGATCTCATGGATGGCTTTCTTCTGCTCTGATATGAAATTAGAAAAAAATAATAGAGAAGTATAATAGTACCTGTTAAATACAGATTGTTTTGTAGTTTGCTATTAACAAGATTGTCATTTAAGTTCTGACTTTTGTAATATGCCACTGTCATATTCTGCTTATAGACATAGGAAAATTTCTCTTAAAGACTCAATACTGATTGTATTGAAGGGGACAAAGGCTGTTATGCAGGCACTATGGTGTATTCATTGTCTCAATCCAATGGGCTTCCCTAGATTGACAGATTTGGTAGTTTCATCTTCGGGCAACTAGATGCCCTCAATTGGGGTAAGGGTGAAATCGTCAAGTGAATGGTCGTCAAGATTGAAATAGTTAGAAACAGGCTTGTCTTTTTTTATTTTAATATCTGATCTGTGAGCATTAAATCAAGTACGTAATTTGTTCTTTGTTTCTACCACATATTTCTTGGGACATTTTTTACATGGTTTTCACATGTTAGGTGCTCCTGGAACGGGTATTTTTTATTCGTAGAGCAATTTTAAAAAAAATTTAGTTTCCATAATATAAAGGGACATGTTTTGCATCTGCTTGACATACATGGAGCACTCCTTAAGCCTGGAGGTTCTTCGGCATAAAGTCTATTTTTAGCTGCTATTAGTGTTATTTAATTGATTCTCTGCTTCTGAAATGTAAACCTCCCTATTCAGTATGACGCAACATGAACCTTTGTCACTCTTTTTAATTACAATGCTATGGTCTTTCTTAAGTAAATTTAATGCTTCAAGTTCTACTCGCATAAGATTAGCCTTCTCGTGTGTTATGAGATTTGATATTTGGCTATTCATGCTTGCAAATACAATATGTCAGGATCAATGCTGACTTTAGGTGGTCTCCATGGATTCAGGAATAAACATTGTTTTACCACCACATGGAGGGTGGTTTTGAAAATGAATGTGCATCTGACGTGGGGTGTGAGAAAATTTCAGCTCAAATTAACAACTGCTCGACCTAGTGGCGGCCTCAAAATTTATATGAATAAAGACTTCTTCAGTTCTTGGAGCTGGCTTATCCAAAATAAATAAATAAATACTGTTGGCATTTCGGCTGTTTCTGGTTCAAATTCTTCATGGGTGGCATGGTTGTTGCGTTTCGGTATTGGAATCCACCATCATATCATTCATTGTCTTGAGGTTCTGTTCGGCTTTCTTAGAGATTGTATTAGATATGGTCACACATGTGAAGATGATCTTGAACTGGTGGTGATTGTTGAGGAATACATGTAGAATTACCATAGCTAGTTTGTGATCATGGTCATGAGATTTAAGGATGGACTGGATGTTATGGATTTGGATACCAGGGTACGAGTGTCTGAAGTAGTTTTGTTAATAAGTTGGAGGTTTCGGGATTCAATAAGTAAAGTAGATTTCTGTAGAACAGGTAGATTCCATGATGATTTGTCCTGGTTTTGGTGATAAAGGGTTTGGGAGTGGATATAACAGTTATCAATGGGGTGATTGGAAGTGGTTTGGTAGTTGTTAGGAATGTAGTATGAGTACCGACTGCAATCTGTTCTATGTGGAGATGGTTTGGGTGCACAACTTCACCTGGTTGGAAAAATTGGGGTGGTTTATTGGTCCAAAAATGGACAGAAGGAAGATATCTGTGGTATCTAGGTCAAGTGGTGAAGGTGTGGATGAAGAATCTGAAAAGGGAAAAGAGTAGGGGGTTGCCCACTCTATTAGAACTTTCACCCACGTCTGCTTGACTAGGAGTTAGTGAACTTCGGGCTTGTTTAGGAGTTCGGTTCGATAAGATGGTTAACTTAGTTGGCACTGGTGTATGCTGATCAATGTTCATTTCGGTTGGTGGGGATATGGATACTCTGGCCTTGGTTTTGTTTATAGTTTGGTAAAATTGGGTAAATACAGGTTGAGCTAGACGTGAGTGATGGGCCCCAAGACAGGGCATAGGAAATGATACAGCCGGTGATGGCTGGTTGTGATAAAGACTTGGTTCGGATGAAGTTGAGTTTCTCCTGTAGGATGGTTTGGTAATGATCATTCAGAACCTGCGTTTCCTTAGGGAGCCATGTCTATTTGAGGAACCTAATATTTGGG
Organism: Nipponacmea schrenckii; assembly: GCA_030562195.1. Lineage (NCBI taxonomy): Eukaryota > Metazoa > Mollusca > Gastropoda > Lottiidae > Nipponacmea > Nipponacmea schrenckii. The sequence goes on along the minus strand of CM060202.1, from coordinate 1,327,475 downwards.
TCAAAAGCTAATGTTATCAATGTTGGACGAAAAAAAAATAGCCAACACAGAGACTTTGCATTTGAAGGAGGAACCTGGTTAATCTTGCTGCTGAATCTTTCTAAACTTTGGAAGAATACTTTAACAAAGTATGAGGTGTTGTGGGCGTTTCAGATGTTGGTGAGGCCAGTGTTTATCTTTGAATTGGTAGACTTTGTTGCAGGTAGGTCTATGGTTATCGCTGGATGGGTAGGTTTTGTTGCAGGTAGGTCTGTGATGGGGTGGAATATAACTTGCTGGGTTTGTTGGTTTGAGAGCTATTGGTAGTAGTAGAAGTTGGTAAGGTTGGTGATTATTTTTTCGATATCATGCTTCTTGCCAGTGGTTGTTGAAGTTAAGGAGCATAGTAAAAATAAATCAAGGTTAGACCGGGAATGTACAGGAATTATAATAAGAAATTTTATATGCTAGCGTAAAATGTAGGAATCAAGGTATTCGAAGTAGTCGACTTGGGTGTTGGGAATAATGTAAGATGAAAGTAAGGGTGAAAAATGCAAAAAATATATGTTTAATTAATAAATAACTCTAAAAAATAATGTAAAAAAACGAGTAAGAACTTACATAAATGATACAAACCAGTTTTTGAAATATTATTCTTTTTAAGTGTGATAATTGAGAATTTTGATGGTAATTTATTTATAATATTTATAATCCATCCAACATTCACCAGCTACTGTTGTACTACAGGCATTATATAAGACACCACATTTGATAGTTTCAGACATTAATCTCTTTTTATCTGCTATCAGTGTAAAGAACAGCTTCTTCATTATTATCTGTATCTGAAGTTTTTCATCTTCATCTGAAAATATTTTCAATGAGTTATTGCCCTTGTTCTTGAATTCTTTGTGGACACGATAGAGAGCTGATTTCGTGATGGATTTGGATGAAATTTATTGTGAGAGTAATTAAAATTCAAGAAAAATCTTTTATTTACCGATAATTCTTGTCAACCTCCCGGACAAATTGGCTGCCATTATAAATGTTGGCATATTACGATGACCATTGCTCTTCTTGAGTTATTGCACGCGTCAAAATTGGCTTGTGAACGTGATAGAGACTACAGTTTTTTGGGGATTTGAATGAAACTTGCTGCCATTTTTTATTTTCATGAGATCTCAGACAAGTTAGAAAGTGGCGATTTTTCGATAAACGGTTTTTGAGTTATTGCCCTTGACTTAGTCAAATGCTTTAAAATTGGCTTGTAAACGCTATAGAGGCTACAGTTTTCATTGGATTTAAATGAAACTTGCTGTGATGAAATCTTGGACAAATTCAAAAAAACGTTTTTGAGTTATTGCACTTGACTTAGTCAAATCGCGTCGAAATAGAATTCTGAACACCATAGAGAAAACAGTTTTCATCTGATTTAAATGAAATTTGGTGTGATCATTGAAGTTGATGAGATCTTGGTTAAGTTTGAAATTGACGATTTTTTGATAAACTGTAAACTGTTTTTGAGTTTAGTCAAAACACGGCGAAATTGGCTTGTGATTGCGATAGACAATACAGTTTTCATCTGATTTGAATGAAATTTGATGTGCACATTTCGCTATGCTCCACTCCGGTCTACCGGATATCTAAATACTCTATGACTTCTTAGAATAAATAGACCAAAAAAATGTCTTTTATAAACATTCATTCCCCTAGAACCTATTTTGGATCAGGAGACATTCAAAAATCTCTAACTAAACTTCCAGGTTTTCCATGGGCTAAATATAAAGGTGAGAAACATCTTCCAGGTCATAATTACACTGGTCCGGGAACTAGGTTAGATTTACGATTGGATGAAAATGATAATCCAAAACCAGGTGAAGAACCTGTTAGTAGAGTTGATGCTGCTGCACTAAATCACGACAAACTATACAGAAATGAAGACTTACAATTTCGACATGAAGCAGATAAACAAATGATTAGAGAATTAGAATCTATTCCAAATCCTACTTTTAGAGAAAAAGTTGAAAGAGCATTAATCATAAGATTATTAAAATCAAAAATGAAATTGGGTATGGGGATATCAGATGAAATTCATAAAGAATTCAGAAAAACTAAAAACTTTTTAAAAGTTAAAGTATTTGCCAAAGACGATATATGGTCAGCTGATTTAATTAATATGCCCCCAGAAAGAGGTTATAAATATTGCTTAACAGTTATAGATTTATATACGAAATACGCTTGGGTTATTCCTCTAAAAAACAAAACAGGTCTAACTGTTAAAAAAGCATTTGAAACAATAATGAAACATAAAAGATAAAGGAACAGAATTTTATAATAAAAATATGAAATCTTTAGGGTTTGAAATTTACAGTACATATAACTTAGGTAAAGCTGTAGTAATTGAGAGATTTAATAGAACTCTAAAAAACAAATTATTCAAAAAGTTCACAGAATTGAAGTCTCAAAAATGGCTTAAAATATTACCTATTGTGGTCGATGAATATAATAATAAAATTCATTCATCTATAAATGTTACTCCTACAGAAGCTTCAAAAAATCCAGATATTATAAAATCAATTAACACACAAAACAATTTTGAAAATGAGAATTTAAATATTAAACGCAAATTTAAAGTTGGGGATCGAGTTCATATTTATAAATATAAAAGTAAATTCGAAAAAGGTTATGTTGGATATTGGACGAATGAAATCTTTATTATTGATAAAGTTAATGAAACTTCACCACCAACTTACAGTTTAGTAGATTTACATGGTGAAGAAACTTTGGGTAGATTTTATCAAAACGAACTTCAAAAAACTGATTTTTAAAATGATTACTTTTAAAGAATTCTTACAAAAATACAGAACTGATACTACAACAAATTTTCAATTAATCAGATGGGCAGAAGAATTAAGCATAAAACCTTTTTACTATTGTATGCGTGATGAAATATCATCTCTAAAAAATAAAACAAAATTCTATGCTATATCTAATATTCATACTTCAGATCAAAAAGGCGTTCATCATTCTGCTTTATTCAAATGGGATTCAATGTATTTTTTTGATTCATATGGATTAGATCCAACTAAAGAAATTATTGATTTAAATCATGGTCCAATAAAATGTTCTACTTTTCAAATTCAAAAACCAGGGGATAAATTTTGTGGTCAACTTTATCTTTGGGTTTTATATCAATTAAGTTTATGTAAACCATTTGAAGAAATAGTATTAAATCTTGTTTAAAAAAATGGCAAATAAATTTGGTCTAGGAAACTTAAAGAATGAAGCTCCCACATTATCGATTAATAAATTCAAACCATATTTTGTGGATCAAACTGGAGACACACTTCAAGGTGGTATAGATATGAATAATTTCAAAATAACTAATCTAAGATCTCCTCAACAGAAACAAGATGCAATTAATAAAGGTTATTTAACTCAAACAAATAAAAGTTTACATCAAAAAATAACTGTATTAGATAAGGATAGTAAAAACCAATTAGAAAACCATCAAAAACTTTTAGACTCACATCATAAAAAACTAGAAACTTATCAACAACAATTAGATAACATAGTCGATAAAACTCAGTTGGACAGAATAAATTTATTAATATCACAACTAGACGAAAAAATTACATAGCAAAAATCAGATTTGAAACAACTGATAGGTAACATTAAACCATAAATGAGGGAAGATTAAAACAAGAATTAGCTAATCTTGAAACGAAACTCAGTGATGATAATGAACTAACAGAGATTAAAACCTATATTCAACAACAGTTAGTTAATGTGGTTGATTTATTAATATCTCAAGTAGACGACAAAATTACAAAGCAAAAATTAGATATTAAACAACTGACAAGTAACATTAAACCAGGTATAAGCGAAGAAAAATTAAAACAAGAATTAATTAATCTAGAAACGAAACTTAATGATGACAGTAAACTAACAGAAATTAAAACTTATGTTCAACAACAATTAGTTAATGTGGTTGATGAAACTCAGTTAGAGAGATTGAGATCATTAATATCCAAATTAGATGATAGAATTACAAAAGAGAAAATAGATTTGAAACAACTAATAGATAATATTAAACCAGGTATAAGCGAAGAAAGACTGAAACAAGAATTGTCTAAATTAGAAACAAATAATAACAACGAGCTAACAGAAATTAAAACCTATATTCAACAACAATTAGTTAATGTAGCCGATAAAACTCAGTTACAAAATTTAAATTTATTAATAACCCAATTAGATGATAAAATTACCAAACAAAAATCAAATGTAAAACAACTAATAGCTAATATCAAACCAGGTATAAGCGAAGAAAAATTAAAACAAAAATTATCTGATTTAGAAATTAAGCTAAATGATAACAGTGAACTAACATAAATTAAAACCTATATCGAGCAGCAATTAGCTAATGTTGTAGATAAAGCACAGTTAGAAATATTAAAATCATCCATATCTGAATTAGATAAAAAAAATTGAGTCAAGACACATAAAAAATGAAAAGATGTTTAAAGAAATTAATATAAAATTTCTATCTAAAGAAACTTATTTTAGTTTACCTTTTAATGATGGTATTTTAGAAAAGTATGGATTTGTTGCAAAATACAAAGGAAAATTAATTCAGCAATCTAAATTTAAAGCTGTTTTTGAGAAAAGTAACGTTGCAAAATTTGAACTTGCTAGTTCAGCAGAACATAATGAAGCGGTTATTACTATAAAATTTCCCTTTAAATTAAAAATAAAACAAATCGTTTTTTCTCAAGGGTTTCCTTCAAGTCAAGCAGTTTTTCTTGGAGAATTTTTTACAATACAAAAGGGTGGAGGAACTAATAAAATCAAAAATGTTGATTATTATTTATTAGATAAAACTTTTTATTTTCACAGAATACAAATTGATTCAGATTTTGTTTATGGATTTGAATATAGAATAAAGCTTAAGCCAACTGATGTATTAACTATTATCGAGTATGGTTTATTTAGAAGATAAACACTTTCTGTTTTAGATTTAGAGGGGGTTTATTCGATATTTAACCATGCTTGAATAATTAGATCCCGAGACCGCTTGCGGTCGAGGGTCTCTAATGGTATATTCAAGCATGGTTAAATATCGAATAAACCCCCTCTAAATCTAAAACAGAAAGTCGTTTATCGGAATTGTACCACAAATTGTGATTATTTTGTTCCAGGACTCTTTTTTTATGGATAATTTAGACATGGGTTATTCGGTTTTTATGACGTTAGGTGCAGTATGACGCACATAACAACAAACTGCACGTGCGCTATCAAATGAAAAAGAAGACATCCTTTTTATCATTAACATTAACAAGATTTGTAACTAGTTCGCTGAAATTAATACGCCAAATTGCAAAGACATGATGTCAAATTGCTATTAAACCTCATGTATTTCGACCAATCAGAACTCAGAATTTTTGTTATTTGTGGTACAATATTCCTTGACTTGGTATTAATGACAAATGAAAAACCACAAATTTGATAAATAATAAGGAATTACAAAAGGAGGGAAGAAAATCATATACATGTTTAAAATGGAAAGAATTTGAATATATAAGAATTTATTTCAATTTTGATAATATCTTTACTTCAACTGATGTTCATAAATCTCAAGTAAATAAATTATTTGTAACAAATCCCGCATTGCAAATAGAAAAAAAAAATAATATAGATTTCTTTGCACGTTTTAAAATAGAAAGTATAAGTGAATGGTCAGGGGAATACGATTTTTCTGAAAATGTTAATGTTGTGGTTCAAGTAAATATAGTAATTATTATAGAATTTCTTGGTTATAGAGATAAAAACAATAACATATTTATGTCTGAGAAAAACATCGGTTTATCAGAAATTCACTTAATTTAATTCATAAAAAATGAATACTGAAGATTTGACTACACAGAATTTACAAGATGTCATGATACGAAAACAAAAAGAGTTGGAGTAGGATAGACACTACTTTTAAAACTGTAAGTGTTATATCAGCTTGTCTTATAGCAACAGCAACCACTGTAACAGCAAGTATTTCTCTTCCAATATTTATTCCATCTATCTTAGGGGCTTTGACGGCGATTCAAACATCATCATGTGGTTTAATTACTATTGGGTTTACCTCTAAAAAGAAATTATATTACAAAACCATATCAAATTTAATACGAACATATTTGGATAAATTATTTATTTTCTTCGAAAGAAGCAAATTTGATAAAATAATTACCATAGAAGAACTCGAAGAATTTAATGAAATATTCGAAGAATTGATAATTAAAATTGAATCTTTAAAAATAGAGCATAAAAAATTGAAAAAGAAACATGACTAAACCAATTAAAAAAAAGAATCAAATGCTGTAAAACCGAAGAAAAAAATTGACCATGAATTATTTGCGAAAGTGATTTCTGATATAATTAAAGAGTTTGAAACTTTTAATGGTCAAATTGAAATCGATGGACAAATTTTCGAAGATGGAAAATTCAAACAAAATATGACTTTAGCTTTCTTTAATGTGGCAATGATTGGTAGAGTTGTCGATAATATGAATGAAAAATCAGATAGTTCAAATTGGTATTTTACTGGTCATATAATATATCGTATAGACAATTTCAAACCAATCAAAAGATCAAACGTAGGTAAAGGAACTCAATTGCTATTTACCATCAAAGAATACGTTGGAGAATATTGTTATATTCCAACTGACAGAGCTTGTGTTATAAAGTGTGTAAATCATGCTTTAAAACGTGATTTGGCAAAAGAATTTAATGATTTTATTTATTCCTATTCAAAACATAATAGGAGGGGAATAATGACTCAAGCTCCAATCGGGGAATTCAATGAAAAAAATAAAACTTCGTTCCAAATTTATAATCCTAAAGATAGAAATTTATATCCTAGAAAAATAAACACTCCATCAGAATGGGTTTTGTATTTACACAATAATCATTTCTGTTTGATAAAAATAGATAAGAAAAGTTTAGGAATAAAAGAACTAGAAAACAACTATGAACAAGTATGGAAATCCTGTGTTAACCAAAACATTAAACTTTTTTCAGAATTTAATCCAGCTTCCATGTCACAAAACACCCAACCTGAAACTCTTTATGCTTGGGATTCGGAGACCTATACAGAAAAAGAAACTTGTTCTAAATTAATGGCATTTGACGCTAACGGTCTTTATGCCTCTGCTATGTGTGAAGGTGAATACCCAAAAGCTGAATCAGCAAGAGCTATAAAAGAATCTGAAAAGGCAGAATTTGTAAAGCTTTTCAATAAACAACAATTTAGACCAAGGTGTGCTATTTTATCTGTTTGGTTTGAGTATCCAGATAATATGTTTTTTCAACCAATACCAGCCAAAGACAAAGTAACTTACACTGTTATAGAGGATGATAAACCTAAAAAAAAATCTGGTGATAAGATAAGATTTAGAAATGGATTTTGTAATGACGTTCTCACTTCTGTTGACATACAGGAAATTGTTCGAGCTGGTGGAAAAATTATCAAAATATTAGATGGGATAGTCTATAAAGAAAATTTCAAAACACCTCCTTTTATAGACTATGTTTTAACTTTAAAAGAAGAAAGAAACAAATACTAGAACTGTGAACAGCTCCGAGCGTGGCAACTATGCGTTATCCCATGGATTTCGAACATTTTGAAACTTCTAACCTGCTAGCTTTCAATTCCGGTACTTTTCAGCCTCCAATTGTGGAACAAGCGTAACAATATTGTTAGATCTATAGACAGCTGATGTCAAGGCCATTCTATATGGAAAATTTCAAGGTCATTGAAGGTGAAGGTCACAAGATTTAGAATTTCAAATTTTTAAAAAATTCAAACGGGCATAAATAATAAATGACGGACTAATTAAATTTTAAAGAAAATTTGCCATTCTCGGAAAAATGGCGGATGTGCAACTAGCAATTGGAATTTTTTTCTTCTCGGGGGATACAAATTATTTTGTATAGCTAATATATATACTGTTTTTGCTTACATTCTTGAATTACACGGGATGTAGGGTCGCCTGAAATGAGATAAAAAACCGGAAGTCCCCACGCCCAAACCGGAAGTGATCAAAAAATTTTGATGATATATTTTTAATTGTGTTGCGTATTTATCTATATCCTGTAAATTTCAGATCGATCCGAACATTAGAGCCCGAAAGTGTAATATAACCGTCCAAAATTGCAAAATAGTCAGATTTCGGTGGGCTATAAAACCGGAAGTTAATATTTGTCATGCAATATCAGCACATCTATAGACAGCTGAGGTCAAGGACATTCTACATCTCAAATGTCAAGGTCATTGAAGGTCAAGGTCACGAGATATAGAGTTTTAACTTTTTGAAAAATTCGAACGGGCATAAAAAAAATTCAAATTCGAAAATCAAAATTCTGTTCCCAACATTTTTTAGATAAAGTATCAAGGTTTTGATAGACACCAAAATCATAAAAATCGGTCAATAATTGGCGGACTTATTAAATTTTTAAGAAAATTTGCCATTTTTGAAAACTGCGCATGCGCAACATTCAATTTAATTTTTCTTCATCTCAGGGGATTAAAATCATTTAGTATAGCTTAAATATACTTTTTTTGTTTAGATTCTTGAATTACATGGGAAGCAGGGTCGCCCGACATGAGACGAAAAAACCGGAAGTCCCCACGCCCAAACCGGAAGTGATCAAAAAATTTTGATGATGTAGTTTTAATTGCGCTGCCTATCTATCTATATCCTGTAAATTTCAGACCGATCTGACTATTAGGGCCCGAGCTAGCTTGAAATCTTATATGCATATTATGCAATTAGCCACTTTCGGGTTAGCGAAAATATTATGTTAGATATTCATTTTTGATTCCAGCCCATATAAAAACCATTGGTGAAAACAAAAATAGTCTATCTTTTTCCGTTTGGGCTAGCGAGCTTCCCAAAAAAAAAAAAAAAAAAAAAACTAGAATTGCTTACAATTATGAACGTATTTCGAGAGCCTTAAATTATTATGTAGGCTAAATTTGCAATTACCTACATCTAGACAATATATTGAATATCATTTGACCTAGTTTTCAAAGTCATAAAATAATTAGGTCACACCTTCCGTAACGGTTAATGATGGCGAAAATATGAAAATTATCAATTTTTGCTGTATTTAAGTACACTTATCTCTATGAATTTTTTAAGTAAGCCAAATTAAAAAATATCTACTCGTAGACAATATATTGAATATTATTTGACCTAATTTTCAAGGTCATAGATTAAGTGGGTCACAACTTCCGTACCCGTTAAAGTGACCTAATTTTGAAAAAATCGAAATTTAAATAATTCGAAAGAAAATACGAAATTTGAAAATCGGTCTCCAAGAAAAGGTAGATAATGATCCATTGTATCTATGTGCTAAATTTCATCAAAATCGGTCTATCAGTAGTGTCTGAATTTCGGATTTAAGAATTGTAACGAAAATTCAAAATGGCGGCCGATATGGCAGCTTGATCTACTTATTTAGGTCAAATCAATTACTATTGACAAGTTATTTATAAAACAGTTTTCACTTTTCACCTAGCAGTTATAGACCGGAAGTTACGTAATTACGTCATTTGAGGCTAAACCGGAAGTGGAATTTTTTTTTCACATTTTTTCAAAAATTATAAACATATCGCCTATCAACTGGTTTCAAAATTTTACCATTTATATTAAAGGAGAAATCACGATCTGAAATTTTTGCCGATGACCCTTGAATATTGAATTGCAAATCGTGGGTAAAATATTTAACCTAATTGCATAAAACCTATAATTGTTAGTTGACAAATACATTGAAGTTTTCAAATCTGAAAATCCGGTCAAAATCGAACTGAAAATAAACTTACTAAAGCAAAAAAACCTGAACTTCCGGTTCTCACTTCCTGTCAGAGATAGAACTTCCGGTTTTGTTTTATTTGATAATAGAAATCATTCTAAGATCAACTGTAGATTTAGAATTTCTGCACCTTTTACCAGTTTGTCTGCAAACTCATCCAAGAATTACAAAAAAAAAAAAAAAAAAAAATAATCCGAACGATTACAATACGTTTTCGCCAAAGTCGAAATACGTAAAAAAAAAAAAAAAAAAAAAAAAAACTAAATTGCTTACAATTTGCTATTTCGAGAGCCTTAAAATATTAGTAGGCTAAATTTCAATTACCTACTCTAGACAATATATTGAATATCATTTGACCTAGTTTTCAAAATCATAAAATAATAAGGTCACACCTTCCGTAACGGTTAATGATGGCGAAAATATGAAAATTATCAATTTTTGCTGTATTTAAGTACACTTATCTCTATGAATTTTTTAAGTAAGCCAAATTAAAAAATATCTACTCGTAGACAATATATTGAATATTATTTGACCTAATTTTCAAGGTCATAGATTAAGTGGGTCACACCTTCCGTACCCGTTAAAGTGACCTAATTTTGAAAAAATCGAAATTTAAATAATTCGAAAGAAAATACGAAATTTGAAAATCGGTCTCCAAGAAAAGGTAGATAATGATCCAGTGTATCTATGTGCTAAATTTCATCAAAATCGGACTATCAGTAGTGTCTGAATTTCGGATTTAAGAATTGTAACGAAAATTCAAAATGGCGGCCGATATGGCAGCTTGACCTAATTATTTAGGTCAAATCAATTACTATTGACAAGTTATTTATAAAACAGTTTTCACTTTTCACCTAGCTGTTATAGACCGGAAGTTACGTAATTACGTCATTTGAGGCTAAACCGGAAGTGGAATTTTTATTTTCACATTTTTTCAAAAATTATAAACATATCGCCTATCAACTGGTAAAGTTTCAAAATTTTACCATTTATATTAAAGGAGAAATCACGGTCTGAAATTTTTGCCGATGACCCTTGAATATTGAATTGCAAATCGTGGGTAAAATATTTAACCTAATTGCATAAAACCTATAATTGTTAGTTGACAAATACATTGAAGTTTTCAAATCTGAAAATCCGGTCAAAATCGAACTGAAAATAAACTTGCTAAAGCAAAAAAACCTGAACTTCCGGTTCTCACTTCCTGTCAGAGATAGAACTTCCGGTTTTGTTTTATTTGATAATAGAAATCATTCTAAGATCAACTGTAGATTTAGAATTTCTGCACCTTTTACCAGTTTGTCTGCAAACTCATCCAAGAATTACAAAAAAAAAAAAAAAAAAAAAAAAATAAAATAATCCGAACGATTACAATACGTTTTCGCCAAAGTCGAAATACGTAATAATCCGAACGAAAACAAAGCGTGACAAATTTTATTTGCCACGCAATAAACAACAGGGAAATTTAGTTGGCAGTGACTGTATGAAATTACTTGGTAATTCTTTGTACGGAAAAAGTGTTCAAAAAGATATAAATACAGAATTTCATTTATGGTCTGAAGAAACTCTTAAAGCAAATTTTGATTCAAATTTAAAAAGTTATGATAAAGTAAATGAACAACAATATATAGTGGAAAAAGAAAAGGAACAACCTGAAATTATCAAACCAACAAAAACAACAAGATTAACTCCGAGGCATTTGGGTTCATTCATCTTATCACATAGCAAACGAATAATGAATAATTTTATTCATGTTATTAACGGTTTTAAAAAACCAGAAATATATTATACTGATACCGATAGTTTATACATATCAGATAGGAATTGGGATATTTTAGAAAAAGCTGGATTAACTTCTGAAAGGGAATATGGAAAAGGAAAGAATGATTATGGAGATGGTGGTATAATATTTGGTTTATATTTAGCTCCAAAAGTAAAATACAATATCATTCTAACTTCTAACGGAGAATTAGTGGAAAAGAAAACTTTTAAAGGATATACAAAATCAAAGTTGAGTGTGAAGATTATTTAAAATTAGCCAATGGAAAAGATATTGAAAATGAATTCGATAAACCTTGGAAAAAAAGTTTTACAGACGGTGTGGTAATTCCAAAAGATAAACAAAAGAAAGTATTCAAACATAATTTAAATTTGATTAAAAGAAAACCACCAAACAGAAATGGAATTATGTATCCTTATGATAGATTTGGTATACAATTTCTTTTCAAAACCTAATAATTCATTTATTGAGTTTTCTACATTGAAATCTACTTGATGTTTCGGTCTCAAATTTAGTTTTATTTTGTTCAGATTTAAATTGCCTTCGAATTCAATATTTGGTCTGTCCTTATGACTTCCGACAAATTGAGATATATATTCGTTGATGGAAACATATTCATAACTTCCTGGTAATAATGTTAATAATTTGAGTATTTGTTTTTACCCAAGGATGAACCTTATTGAAAATCAAATAAATCGAAATATATTTAGTGTCAGTTATTGGCGTTGTGTTTGAAAACGGGTTTAACTTTTTGGCTAATAAACACTCTAGAAGGTACAATTCATGACCAATGTTGACAAAACTCACTGAAATTGTTGGATATCGCAAGGGATGAGCCTAATTGAAAATTAAAAATATCAAAATATATCTAATATGAATTATTGCCCTTGTTCTTTTAAACGAGTTTGATTTTTGTCTCGTAAACACTCTACATGGCACAATTCTTGATGGATTTCGAAGAAACTTGGTGTGAGAGTGTGTTATAACTCAAGGATGAACCCTATTGAAAAAATTTTAGTATGAGTTACTGCCCTTGGTCTTGAAAACGCATTCAATTTTAGCTTGTTAACATTCTAGAAAGAACTATTCTTAATGGATTTTGATTAACTTTGGCTTGAGTATTTGTTTTTACCCAAGGATGAACCCTATTATAAATCAAATAAATAGAAATATATTTAGTGTCAGTTATATCCCTTGTTCTTGAAAACGCGTTCAATTTTAGCTTGTAAACACTCTAGAAAGAACAATTTTTAATGGATTTTGATGTATCTTGGCTGGAGTATTTGTTGTCTCCCAAGGATGAACACTATTGAAAATCGAAAAATATTTAGTACAAGTTATTGACCTTGTTTTTGAAAACGCGTTCAATTTAACTCGTAAACACTCTAGAAAGAATAATTTTGAATGGATTTTGATGAAACTTGGCTTTAGTATTTGTTTTCTCACAAGGATAAACCCTATTGAAAATCAGATAAATCGAAAAATATTTAGTGTCAGTTATTGCGCCTGTTTTCAAAAACGCTTTAAACTTCTGGTTTGTAAACACACGTTCATTTTTTACAAACTCGCTGAAATTGTTTGATATCACCCAAGGAAGATCCTATTAAAAATATCAAAATATTATTAAGGGTGAACCCTATTGTAAAGCATAAAAATACCGAAAAATATTTAATGAGTTGCTATTAGGTACAATTCTTGACAGTTTTTAATGAAACTAGAGACCCTAGAAAAAAATAGGTTGGAAGGTTGAATATTTCATTCCACTTATTGTAACCTTACTGAAAAGTTTTTATTTGAAATAAATGCTGCCAGTGGGCGTATATTACCTTGCCTGGCAAGCTATCTTTCCATTTCTACATTATGTCTACGTTTTTCTCTGGCTCCAGCTTCTTCGGCTTTTTTCTAATTTACCGCTGACGCTATACCACTAGCTCCACCGGCAACAGCACCTGCAGGTGCTTATCCTCCAAAAATTAATGGGAGAAGAAACAGAAACCCACCTTCTTTAGCTTGCTTTTCTATTTCATTATAATTGATATTGTCCAGTACTTTATGATTTTTTAGTTTGTTAATAGTTGATTGTAAAATATGTATCTTTTTACCATTATAAGTAATTGTTTTCGGTTTCCCTTTTTCGATTGATTCTTATATTTTAACGACTAAAACTTCTGGTTTCATTTTTAAAGATAGAATTTTTATTCTATTCTATTCATCTTTCTATCCATTATATTTATGATATGACGAGATTCCTCTAACAAGAGACAATACCCTACCACGTCTCCAGCTGTTTTTTCAATGTATACAGACAACTGTACGCCTGTTTTGAACAAATCTTCTTTATGAGCAGAGAGATCAAAACAAAATATAGGATAATTCAAAATAAAATCGAAATAATTAAACTGTGGTACATTTCCAAATAATTCGCTCATAAGCTTATAGTTTCTATACAATTCATTAAAGTCCTTCGTATCAGGATTAATTTTTGAGGGTTGATTTGGATAATTTTCATTGTTTAATCTTCCTTGAACCCTTTTTATTTTAGGATCTCCAAAGTTGTCACCAGTTACTTTAAAAAGGTTGTTGTTGTTTGTTTGTGAATCTGGAAGATTTTTGAAACCAAGTATTAAATATCTCGCTGGTTTTGTGGTATTGTCACTTGCCATGTGAAATTCTCCCCGGTGATTGTTATCGATCCAATCGTATGTCTTCTTAAAAATGCTATTTCAATATCTTTTTTCAAACTACTAAGAAGTCTTGTTTCTACTTCAATTGTTGGGTTTATTACTGGCACGTATAATTGGATATCGGTTATTTCTAATTTAGCATTTGAATTGTTTTCTCCAAAAAATATTCTATCGTTATTTATTAATCTTTGAAGATGGATTTTGAAGGGTAGACCAATATAAACTTTCCTGTGCTCAAGTAATCCAAACAACGGGTAGAGACTCCAGTTTATGTACGAACCCCAGCTATTTCTATCAATAGGTTTATTGTAAAATACGACCCTCCTTCATTATTTTGAAAATTGTTAACACTAGTTCTAACTGCCGCCAAGTTGGCATCTGCTTGTAAATTATCTTCTTGAGATTGTATTTCCCCATCTCCCGTGTCTGGCATCCAACCCAATGCCATTGTATAATTTTTTGGATACAAAAGAGTTTTAAGCATTGTGTCAAACTCACCTGGGTGTTTGATTGTTTCAATTATATTTGAACCGGCTTCTAAAACCATTTCGCTAAATAAAGAGGGGAAGAAATTGTTCTCCAATGTTACCATCTGCTGGGGAAAACGATTTTGATTGGGGGCACCATCACTTATTTTGAAATCACAGCGGAAGTAAGCATCGGAAAGAAGTAACGAATTGGACAACGAATTGATTTCAAATGTGACTCTACCTCCGTCATTAATCTGAGATTTGGACCCAACAGTTGGAGATATAATGATGTAGTCTTCTTTTTTCTTATTGAATGTATATTCTATTGGTTCATAAAGTTGAAAGATCGGGTCAAGTTTTGCCATGTTTAATAACAGGATTTAAACCTTATCCCAACACCTTAAATCCTTGGCCTTGTTTCGCTTTTGTCTAAGTTCTCTAATTTTGCGCAATTCATCTAATTCCTTTTTTTGTTGGACAGATTTGCTAATTGAACTCGCAGCCTGCCCGACTGATGAAATCGCTTTTGCCCCCGAGGATATAAGGTCTTTGTTTTTAGTTACAAAGGATGTAACCTTTGGTATAAGGGACATCAATCCAGAGAAGAAACCATCACCAGTGTAATTGAACTTTTCCTTTTCATGCTTTAAAATCAATCCCATATTTTTAATAGAGTAGATTTGATCATTTGGATTCCCGATTAAATAATTTTTTTATAAATTAGAAGCTTTCAGACTACAATGGATATTTTTAACAGAGTAGATTTGATAATTTGGATTCCTGATTAATGGGAAATAACTCTTTTGTAAATTAGAAGCTTCAGACTGCAATTGATTTTTTACAACCAAGTGCGTGGAGAGTTTATATATGATTTGCAGGGGGGGGGGGAATAAAGGAAACGATTTTGATGGTCAGGGTTGTGAAATGTTTTTCCATTAATTGGTTTGTCCGTAGAAAAAATAATGGGAAGCTGAAAAAGAATTTCAACAGTTCAAAGATATCAAGCTTTGGAAACATGTCACTCCAAAATGGGTTTCATAGTAGTCATACCTAACTTCAAGCTCTCCCACCCACTTCTTCCTTCTATCAATCTGATCCTGGATGAAATGAAGACAGATAAGAGATAGGAAGACAAAGAGAAAGTTACTCTTACAAGAAAAGGAATTCATGATAGACCAGAATCAATTCTTAGATATTCCTTCATACAACATTAATAAAGATAAATCCTAGATATAAATTCTTCACCCCTTTTCATGTTAATCCTACAGAGCGAAATAAATTCGAAAGTCTCAGGGAATTAACTAAGGGGGAATGGGGGGGATTTTGTTGGTATAAATCGTGATAATAATATATTAAGGAGATCATCCAAATTTTTATCTCAGGGTAGAACTCCAACAATATTATGGAGATCATCCAAATTTTTATCTCAGGGTAGAACTCCAACAATATTATGGAGATCATCCAAATTTTTATCTCAGGGTAGAACTCCAACAATATTAGCCTATGGAGATCATCCAAATTTTTATCTCAGGGTAGAACTACAACAATATTATAAAAATGAATGATTTCATATCAATTCTTTCCCTTTATTGTTAATCCTATTTGATAAGAATATGCGATTATATAAGGTTATATATAGATGAATACAATGAATGATTTATACCAAAAAATTAATATATTAAGGAACAAGGATTTATCTTCATTAATGTTATATGTTAGAAATCAAAGAAAAAACTCTGGTGTATCACAAATTTCCTCTCATGTAATTTCACTCTCTTCATCTACCTTCTCAAATCTTGTCTCCACCATCCTTTTGGTCAGAAAGATAGAATTTGGAATCGGTGACTGAAAACACTTCAAGTTTGAATATAACGACACAGAAACACAACTTGAAGAACACTTACCTTACCCCGACATCATGAACTATCAAAATATCTCAATCAGAATCCGATAATCCCTTCATTAGATAGGTTAATTAACGAAAACACAGACCACTTATAAAACCCTGTTATATGTTTCAAAATGGCTTCCTTTATTGACAAATAGCTGTCTGTTACACTATACTATACTATAAATAGCACGTGACTTGTGTGAGTATAATTCAGTCATTGAATATATATAATAAATGTTCAATCTATTATATTAACTAGTCAAGTAGGATTTGGAATAGATTCTAATTCTCTAATCATTTGTTTATCTGCTTCATGTCGAAATTGTAAGTCTTCATTTCTGTATAGTTTGTCGTGTTTTAGTGCAGCAGCATCAACTCTATTAACAGGTTCTTCACCTGGTTTTGGATTATCATTTTTATCTAGTCGTAAATCTAACCTAGTTCCTGGACCAGTGTAATTATGACCTGGAAGATGTTTCTCACCTTTATATTTAGCCCATGGAAAACCTGGAAGTTTAGTTAGAGATTTTTGAATGTCTCCTGATCCAAAATAGGTTTTAGGGGAATGAATGTTTATAAAAGACATTTTTTTGGTCTATTTATTCTAAGAAGTCATAGAGTATTTAGATATCCGGTAGACCCGAGTGGAGCATAGCGAAATAGAGGGATGCCGGATATCTAAATACTCGCCTAAATTAGTCAATTGTGGTGTATGACTCATATGCTTCAGATAGTTTATCTTTTTGATAAATTTTGTCTAAAAATTAGAGAAGTATTCAACTCCATTTTCTCTGCTCAATTGCTCTGAGCACTTTCAACTCACAGACTTTTATGAAAAACCCAGATTCAAACAATAATGCAAGAAAATTAACAATTATGGTCTCTGCAATTGGAAATTATTGGGACAAGGAATTCATATAACAAAATTCAAGGATAAACAACCTGCGATGGTTGTGGACAATGACTGACCAATTAACATACAAGCAGTCACATTTAAATTAAGATTATACCCAGTTATAGCACATATAGGATAGGACCCTCCCATCGAATTAACTTAATTAATTAATTTTGAAGTGTTCAAAACAGTTGTAAGAAGCTTCCGACACTGGTCTGCTGTTGGTCTGAAGGGCTTTTTTGCAGTTGTAAGAGTATTCTGAACGTTCTTAAGCATAATCGGAACAATCGTAAAGGTGCTGTGTCGGCTTGAATTCAGATTGTTGTTTCTTCTGACTTCTCCAACAGCTCTTACGACTGTTCAGACAACCTTCAGACTGCCCAAATGACTATAAGGCCGAATGATATACAGTCCCATTATTTCATTCTGTCCCAGGCACTGGTGTGCTCCAGACGTCCCTTTCTCTCGCGTTAATTTCTGTTCCTTCTTCCAGTAGTACATTTAATCATCTTCTACGACACTCCTTTCTTCGATTCCAGTGGCTGCGCCTTTTCTCTCAGCATGCTACCACCTAAGAAAACCAAAAGGAGATCTGCCGAAACTCCTCCTCCTGGCGTCCAAACTGATGATGAGTCAAATCCTGACGAAGTGGAAGATGATATGCATCATGATCCAGAGAAAGATGAGGGTAAAACAGCTGGGAAATCGTCCAAGAAGTTGAAGAAGTTACTTCTGAACACTGCTGATGAGGATGATCATGTAGAGTGGGTCCTTTGACAAATCGTTAAAGTTGTTTAAAGATACTGACAGACGCAAAAGGTTGCATCAAAGCCGCATCATGGGGTATGACCTTGCAGGTTTGATGGCGTGGTACGAGAACATGCATGCACACTACTCAAAACTTGTCAAGGTCAAGAGTGGGGATGGCACAAAGGATCACACATAGAGGATTGGATCCTCAAGAAGTTTAGCTTCTTGTCGTCTCACATCCTGCGCCGTGCTGATAAAGGGATTGTAAGCCTCAAGTCAAAATCCAAAGAACCTCGTATACCTCAACAGGCTACCGCTTACAGATAGGTTCCATCCGAGGAAGAGGTTGAAGACGAGGATGAAATTTCCCGTGCGTTGCCAGAAAACCTAACTCGTCAACTTCATGTCCTGCATCAGGCGCCAATGAAGAAACTCACATTGTTGTACCTCTGTGTGTAACTAAAGTCCGTGAACGTGTTGAGTCCTCCCGCCGCCTCCATGATTAGCCCACTCATCTGATCAAACGTGAAGATGACCGTCCAACAACTGTCAAGGCTCACTGGGGCCAGCGGATGGCGGCTGTATTTACCAACTTTCACGACGAGTTGTGGCCGTCTTTCCAGGAATGGTCTTTCGCCGGGCTGAACCACTTCCAAGAAGAGAGCCTGCGTCTCCAAGGCCAGCAGAAGCATGTTATTCAGCTCCTGTACACCTGCATATCAGAGAGTTGCAGCGGTGTGTGTCTTCTGTCCCCGACCAACAGATGTCTTCTACCGGCCAACCGCTATATTCCTCCAGCCAACTGCAGTCTTCTTCCGGCCAACAGATGCTTTCTTCTGGTCAACATGAGTATGAGACTGGCACTTTTTGTCTTCAGCAGATGTTCTTCCACTGTAGATGTGCCAAGATTAAGAATTTCAGCCAAATTCTATCTTTTTTTTTGTTCTGTTAAAGCTTTAAGATTACATGTTCTCTTTAAATTTTTTATCAAAACTATTAAATAAAGTATATTGTTCTGCCATAAATTAAATGCTCTCTTTATTTTACATTTTTTGGGTTATCTCTTTTTTTTTTTTTTTTTAACTGAAATTTGAAATAAATATGCTTCTTTGTGTTGTCTTTTTTTCTTCTTTTTTTTAACTGAAATTTGAAATATATATGCTTCTTGACAACTATATCATTGTCCTGTTATTTGACGTCTGGGCTTACGGACTTCTTCAGAAACACTCAAAATAGATCTCGATCACATCTTATTCCTTTATTATACTATTTAAAGTATTAAAACCATAACAAAATATGCAAAAACAAAACCCATAATTAAAACAAAGAAGGATAATAGTATGTCAACATTAAAGGCCATTAAGTAAAATCTAAAAAAGTGTGCAACTCAAATCATGTCCCTCTGCCATGGCACTGCCCCCACTGCTGAGTTGAAATAATGCTTAAGAGTAATTCTCTGTTTCTTTGCTGCTCGGGTTGTAGTGTTACCAATGACATTCTGTATATCATCAAGAGCAGCATCGGTTCTCCACTCGCCAGGCACAATATGGTGGTCAGCATCTTCCTGGTCAGGTCTGCAAAGGTTGGGCGTCGTCTCCAGCGATAAAGAATGGCATCTCTTCATCATCTCCAGCGAGAGGCTCTGCTTCTGGAAAACCAATGCTTCCATCCTCAACAGCTGCCTTTGAGTCAGACAAGTTGAATATCTGACAGTCACTAGCGGATCCATTTGCCCCAACATCGACCCAGGTAAAATTGTAGTCTGCATAAACCAATGCGAAAAGTACCAGAGAGAAGAAACCCTTGTGGTTCGGGCACTTGATCGCCACATGTTTGCCATCCAAAGCACCAAGACAGTGAGGAAGGTTCCATCGTTCTTCAAATTGCTGGGCTAGCTCTTTCCAATCCTCTGGTGTGGTTGGACAGTGCATCACCTCATCCTCGTACTCGTCAATGATCGCATCACAAACATCAAGCACCATGTTCACGATGGAGGTCTTTGAAACTCCAAAGTTGTACATGAGACTTTTGTAACTGTCTCCTGATGCGAAATGGCGCAGAATTACAGCTAACTCCAGTGCGTCGGCTTCTTTGCAATTCTAGGCCCGATTCTCATCAAGAGGTCCCTGAAGGTTTCTGGGTAATATTGGCCGAAGAGAGGTCTGCGTAGGATCCAAGGACGCACCCACCACCTTTTCCTCTTGGGTCTTCTTTTACCAGGAACATTATCTTGAACTGGCTGTTCGACAGCCAAAAGATCACCAATAGCTTTGTTCAAATCGTCATCCAGCAGGACGCTAGCCCCAACAAGTTAAAGTCATCGGTATCTGTCGCCATCCATCATAGATATCCAGATGTGCAGTGTTGGACAACTTGCAGTAGATTGATTATGTCGTAAAAATAAATAGGCTCCATATATATACGACCAGAACAAATTCGGATCAGATCAGGGGATTCGTATGTGTCTGAAGGGCATATGTCTTTAGTCCAGTAGTTACCCAGTCAGTTCGGTCGTAACGAATTCGTTCAAGTCGGTTGAATTCTATTTTAATTCATTTATGTCGTAACGGCAGTTGGATATGTCTGAACGGTTGTTGTAAGAGCCAATTTTTAGTCAGCTGTTGGTTGGCTGCTATTCGGTTGTTGATCATAAGCGTTGTGGGAAGTCTCAGAAGAGGAGCACTTTTGGCCCGATTTTGCTTCCGACACAGCAGACTTCTATCCTTATGAAATTTCCAAAAGTCCGTCTATGTGAAACTGGGGCATTAACAAAATAAATTTTTTTTTACATAGCACTAAAACCTTGATGTTAGATATGAGTAGAATTGAATAGGCTTTGAAATTAAGGGAGGAAACTCTTTAGAGAAAATATACCATACCCATCCTTATACGTTATCAACTAAAATGCACCTACTTACTCAGTTTGGCTTCATTGATAAGCCAGTTAAATAGCAATTAATCTTTATTTCAATAAACAATAATATTGATAGGAAACTAGAAATGTTTCTGAATATTCAATTATTTATAATTTATTTTTCATTTCAGCATCAACTTAAAAATACCTAAAGGAAAACTTGTCGCTATTGTTGGACAGGTTGGATCTGGAAAATCTTCATTGATTTCAGCATTGTTAGGTGAAATGGTTAAAGTGTGTGGAACAGTCAATTTAAAGGTCAGATGATTAATATTATTAATAAAACGACCATTTATTCCATAAATAATGCATGTATTAAATAGAAAGGTCCACATGTAAAATTACAATAATATCATTTATAATATTTAAAACTATGACAATGTTTCCTCCTGGTTGTTATATATGACTGGGTTTTCTGTTTAAATTATTGGGTATAGTACAGAATATATAAAAAAAGTACTTGCACTTGCATAACCTGTACAAGATTTTAACTTGTGAATGTGTATTTGTTCAATTTTATTTTAGGGATCTTTAGCATATGTTCCTCAAGAAGCCTGGATCCAAAATGCATCTGTTCTTGACAATATATTATTTGGAAATGGATTAGACCATACAAAGTATAATAAAACAATTGATGCTTGTGCACTCCGATCTGATCTTGACATACTACCAGGTGGTGAAAAAACAGAGATTGGAGAAAAAGTAAGCATTTTTTTTTTTAGCAATGATACAATTACAAATATGTTTGTTTAAGTTTTGTTTTGTCAAATTCAACTCTGTTTACTTTAGTTTTTTTTTATCGGATTCAAATTTTTTTTCTATACATCTACTTAAATTTTTGTCAATCAAACTAATAATAATAGTTGAACTTCCATACCAATCATGAAGAAGATAATAGTGATCACAGTTTAAACTAGAATTGCTGACAATTATGAACATATGAACACAATCTTGGAATATTATGGAGCTCAAATTTGTAAATGCCAACATCTAGGCACTATATTGAATTTCAAAGTGATAAACTAATTAGGTCACACCTTTTGTAGCTGTTAAAGATGGCGACAAATATGAAGATTATCAATTTTTGCTATGTTTAAGTACAAATATCTTTGTTCATTTTTTTCTAGTTGGGCAAATAAAAAATACCTACATGTAGACAATATAATGAACATTATTTGACCTAATTTTCAAGGTCATAGATTAAGTGGGTCAACCCTTCCGTAGGAGTTAAAGTGACCTAATTTGAATTTTTTTTAAATTCAATTAAAAATCGCTCTTCATAGAAATGTTGCCAATGATCAAATGTATCCATGTGCTAAATTTCATCGAAATCTGTCAATCAACAGTGCCTGAATTAGGACTTAAAATTGTAAGCAAAATTCAAAATGGCGGCCAATATGGCAAGTGGAGCTAATTTTTTAGGTCATATCTATTACTATTTACAAGTTATTCTTAAAACAGTTTGCATTTTCTCCTAGCTTTTATAGACAGGAAGTTATGTAATTACGGCATTTGAGGCCAAACCGGAAGTTGAACTGACAATAACGATGCAAATGCAAAAAAAACTGAATTTCCAGTTCTCATTTCCAGTCGGAGAAAGAACTTCTGGTTTTGTTTTAACTATTATCAAATAGTTATTATTCTAAGGTTATCTATGAAATCTAAATGTCTGTACCTATTACCAATTCATCTGCAAACTCATCCGAGAATCGCAAAAAAAAAAAAAAAATAGAATTGCTTACAATTATGAACGTATTTCGAGAGCCTTAAAATATTATGTAGGCTAAATTTGCAATGACCTACATCTAGACAATATATTGAAAATCATTTGACTTAGTTTTCAAAGTCATAAAATAATTAGGTCACACCTTCCGTAACGGTTAATGATGGCGAAAATATGAAAATTATCAATTTTTGCTGTATTTAAGTACACTTATCTCTATGAATTTTTTAAGTAAGCCAAATTAAAAAATATCTACTCGTAGACAAAATATTGAATATTATTTGACCAAATTTTCAAGGTCATAGATTAAGTGGGTCACACCTTCCGTAGCCGTTAAAGTGACCTAATTTTGAAAAAATCGAAATTTAAATAATTCGAAAGAAAATACGAAATTTGAAAATCGGTCTCCAAGAAAAGGTAGATAATGATCCATTGTATCTGTGTGCTAAATTTCATCAAAATCGGTCTATCAATAGTGTCTGAATTTCGGATTTAAGAATTGTAACGAAAATTCAAAATGGCGGCCGATATGGCAGCTTGACCTTATCATTTAGGTCAAATCAATTACTATTGACAAGTTATTTATAAAACAGTTTTCACTTTTCACCTAGCAGTTATAGACCGGAAGTTACGTAATTACGTCATTTGAGGCTAAACCGGAAGTGGAATTTTTTTTTCACATTTTTTCAAAAAATATAATCATATCGCCTATCAACTAGTAAAGTTTCAAAATTTTACCATTTATATTAAACGAGAAATCACGGTCTGAAATTTTTGCCGATGACCGTTGAATATTGAATTGCAAATCGTGGGTAAAATATTTAACCTAATTGCATAAAACCTATAATTGTTAGTTGACAAATACATTGAAGTTTTCAAATCTGAAAATCCAGTCAAATCGAACTGAAAATAACCTTGCTAAAGCAAAAAAAACTCAACTTCCGGTCAGAGATAGAACTTCCGGTTTTGTTTTATTTGATAATAGAAATCATTCTAAGATCAACTGTAGATTTAGAATTTCTGTACCTTTTACCAGTTTGTCTGCAAACTCATCCAAGAATCGCAAAAAAAAAAAAAAAAAAATAAAATAATCCGAACGATTACAATACGTTTTCGCCAAAGTCGAAATACGTAATAATAAATAAAATAATCAGAACGATTACAGTACGTTTTCAACTAAATCGTCAAAATATGTAATTAATAAACTGGATTCTAATGACAGGTTACAAAATGAATCGTAAACCAAATATCAATATGGCCATCAATCAGAAAACTCACACATGTCAATGAAGTAGAAGAAATTTTCAACACAGTATTTTCATCATATGTTTTTAATATATAAAATCTTCACATTCCTACCTAGTCAATGATTAAAATCAATTATATTAATATAGAAGAATATCTATTCACAGTCCAAGAAACTCAAATTTTTGCAGTCATCTGCAAATGAGAACAACATGTGGCATTGAGTGGGACTTTACTTATGTGGCAAGATACTCTGACAAAATTAATTGTCTAGGTTAATTAGACCACAGAACACTATAAAGTTATGACATGTTGTGTCTTTGAAAGGTTGTGAAAGTGTAAGTAGACATCAGACATGAAAGTATCAGCAGTTAGCCAAAGTCAATGACATTTTACCTTGTTTACATAACAAGATATAAATTATCAAACATTCAAAAAATACAATAAAACTGGAACTTGACATCGAAATCAGATATGAAAATATAAATAGATAGCCACAGGGGGGGGACATGGGGACAGGTCTATACTGTTCTGTAGAAAATTCAGTAACATGCAAGGAGGTGCTTTTCTTTCAATAATATTTCGGAGAACGGTGTCACAAGCTCAACTGAAACGTTCTCATGCCGAGATTTTTCTTCACTAGTTGGAGCAATAGAGGGGATGTTGTCTACTACAGTAACAGGTTGTATCTCACAAATAAGAGCTCGAGGTTGAATAATAGTAGGATATGATGACAAGTTAAATGTTCTGATGTTAACTAAATTGTTGATATTTTGATTGAAATCAACTACAACATGAGATACTGTTAAAGTCATATACAACACTTTATTGTTCATACCCTTATTCCAGTGGAACACGTCCACACATCATGGTGGCCACACATGAAGTGACACCCCACGTCAAGCATGCAAGTGCAGGCTTCTAAATATTCATGACATATTTAATATTCATATTACATCACATTCATAGTGTTTTCTAAAATTCTAAAAACCATCTTAAGTTACAATCTCCTAAAAACTTTTTCTTATCCAACCAAAACTCTTTTTTTTTTTACAGAATTTACACCAAATATCTTGTGTGTATAAGAAATGAAAGATATTTGAGCTAGATGCCCCAGATTTTGTCAAACAATCTGCAAGTTGTGACTGACTATCTGTCCATTCAATATTTTGAATTTCACCTTTTGATAACATGTCCTTAGCAGCCTCTAGTAGCGCTTAACTCTTCAAACGCCACGGGCGCATATATGTGCCTGCCGGCTCAAACGCCACGGGCGCAGATGTGCGACACGAGTTGTGTTCTTACTAAAATCCTATTTAAGAACAAACTTCCGATCGCAGCAACAAACGCACCTCACCATTAGAGACCTGAGGGTCAAGGCTATCTCTAGATGTAAACAAAGCCAGGTGGTTGTTCTGTAAAAATTTGAGAAATTTTCGTTTGAAAATGACAAAAATTCAAAAGTATTCTGCAGTTGACATTGCGTATATTGTTCAGTACAGTGATGGAATAATGGCATATAGTGTTTTCTGTGAAGATTTTGATTAAAAATCGATTTTGGAGGATGATTTATCGCTAAATTCGACACAAGAAATAACGAAAATAGCCCCGGTCTAGATCACCGTCGACGAGAATCGTGCCTCCGGTTTCATACCTGTCCTGTCCCGATTTCAAAATTCAAATCAAGGTAGACTTGCCGATAAATATTGAATTTCTAAGGTTATTTTTTTCTGTGAAAATACTGTAAAATGACATCAATAAAATGGATAGACCAAGTCTACTGCAAACAAATGAATAGGGGTCTAATTAGTTTTTGTTCTTCCTTTTATAAAATTTTACATTGAATTACTTTTTTTTGTATTGCAATCTACCTGTTTACCTGAATTTTATACCTGTAGACCTGTCATTTCATTTTTGGAATTGTTTGGAAAATATCGGCTTATGTTTGTTTTTTATTAAAAACAACATTTACATTAAAAAGAAGGAAATTTAAAGCCTAAATATGAAACAATTATTGCATTTAGTAAGTATTGTCAGGTATCCAGGTAATTCTGGTGGTAAATAATGCTCTTAAAATTTCTTTGTTACAATAATCATAAAATTCATCCATTTTGTGACAATTTTCATATCAGGTAATTTATTCTATCTTAAAAAGTTTTTAAGTTATAGTCATTCAAAGACAACATATATTTTTTTCTGCAATGTTAAAAAACAATCTGGCCCTGTACAAGTAGTTCAGTATAAACAACCTGGCGTTTGAAGAGTTAAGATTCAGCTGCAATAGTACTTTTAACTACACTATGTATTTCCTTAGAAATGTTACCACCCCTTGGCTAGTGGCACATTACACGGCTGACTGATTTTCTTGACATCTATCCCAAGATGGGTTCAATATGACTACGTGAATAAAAGGAGAAGAGAATGTTATAGGCGAACAGTCTTTATTTTTCGAGTTGGGCGGAAGTGTAATTCAATTCAAGAACAAATCACACAACCTTAAATAATACATCAATTTACATCGCCCTACATAGGGCCTTCTTGGCTACATGCTCTAATCTTCTAGAGACCTTAATCATACCACACAATTAACCCTGTGCCCAGAGCAAAATCCATGTTGGCTCTATATTATGTAATTTGATACTTGCACCAAACAAAAGAATTAGACAAATGGTAGTAACTTCTGAACTTCTTGCTTACTTCTGCTTATATACTACCAATTTGCACATTCTTACTTATTGTTAACTATTTAAATAAATGTTTGTAACTGACTTTTTAACTTATTGAACATTTTGAACAGGATGTTTACATTTTGTAACGGATGTTGACATTTTATAATGGAAATATGAATATTCATGGCTGCGCTAGAAATGATGCGCATAAAATAGCGCCAAACGGCATAGGGCGTCCAGAAAATTTCGGCTAGTCACTACCAAATTATAATATTGACACCTTAACTCCCTGCTGTGCTTAGCATTCCCTTACCAATGAGAATTAACTCCCTAATAATTAAACTTAATACCAATATAAGCAATTCCTTAGTTTATTGTGACAGAATTAAAGGTTTTCACACTTTTAATGTAGCGTGACTTAAAGTTGGAAAAATGGCGACAGTGTCATCTTGACAATTGTTTCAGTGAAACAATATTTTCCTTCCAAAACGTAGCAAAATGATATAGTCCAGGAGCCCAGAAACATTTGTTTCACATCTCGAGTACGAAAGGTTTGACCCCTGGTATGGGTAGGACTCTGGCACAGGACCCCAAAAAGGCCTTTCTTAAGTTCCGGAAATGGGGACTAGGCACCAGATGGCGCCACCGAATGTGCCTAAAAAATTGATTTGTTTCACATCTCTGAGTACATCCACCAAACCTTTGCCAAAATGTTCAGTCTTGGGGTCTTATTAAGGAAACATGATTCTTAAGGTCAGCAATTGGGGACTAAGGGGCTTAAGAAGGGCCTAAGTGACCCCCCAAATTCACATTTAATTCACATCTCGAGTACATCCATCAAACTTTGCTAAAATATAGTCCATGGTCAACTGTTCAAGGAAACATGATTCTTAAGGTCAGCAGTTGGGGACTAAGGGGCTTAAGAAAGGGCCTAAGTGATACCCTGCGAAATTACCAGATTTGATTCACCTATCGAGTACATCCACCAAACCTTTGCCAAAATGTTCAGTCTTAGGGTCTTATTAAGGATTCATGATTCTTAAGGTCAGCAATTGGGGACTAAGGGGCTTAAGAAGGGCCTAAGTGACCCCCCAAATTCACATTTAATTCACATCTCGAGTACATCCATCAAACTTTGCTAAAATATAGTCCATGGTCAACTTTTCAAGGAAACATGATTCTTAAGGTCAGCAGTTGGGGACTAACAGGCTTAAAGGGCATAGGAAATGGAAATTTTAAAAACGTCAATTTTATCATTTTTATCAACTATTTTATATCGAAAATAAAAATAAAAGTTTTGATTATTTTTTGCACTCCCGTTCATAAGATATTGGCCGTAGAAGTGTGTTAATATTATTAGGTGCTTTAATCTGATCACGCTTACGTCCCTTGATTGTGACGTCAGGTCGGAACATAGCGTCGTATTGGACAGTCTATTCTACCGTATTCTATTGATTCTGTTAACAAAATACAAGTTGTATTTGTAAAATAAAATGCTTTTTATGTGCTGCCTTCAACTGTGAAGTAAGATCGAGACAGAATATAGCTTTCTACGAGTTTTCATCGGATCCGAATATTATGTAAACGTTGGGTTATCAACATAAAGAGAGTTGGTTAAAGGGGGCCTAAACCAAATGGAAATTCAAGATTGGAATCGCTTCGAAAAAGACCAGTTCTCGATAGATCTTGATATTGCGAAATCGGTTGGCTACAAGATAGTGCCATTAAAAACTGATGCAATACCAACGATTTTCGATTTCTCGGTAAAACCCGAAGTGTCCATCAAAAAAAAAGAAAAAACTCAACCCAACCGTCCGTTGTCGGCGAGGCTATAGCAGTGTAGGCCGGCCTATCAAAGAAGGAGAGTCAATCAAAGGCAAATAAAAAGACAATTACTGTTAAAAGGGGTTTAGGTAAACAATAAATTGCAAAACAATTTGTTCATATTAGACCAAACTTTCGGTCTTATTGACCTATAATTTTATTCGACAACTCCAGTGAAATAAAAAATCTTACCGAAGAGTATGAACCCACAGGGTCCGGAGAATAGCATTAGGCCTACTACTAACGCCATTTGAAAGTGAAAGTAGATTAGGGCCTACATATTTTTTTCTTGGCCCGAGGGGAATAACCAGTGCCCGTGCCTAATCGGAAAACATACTGCTATCAAATATCTTGTACAAATTTATTTAGGCCACTGACTACGTTGCAAAACAAAACTAAAAGACCTAGAATTTTCTTCATTCGGGAAGACTAGAATTGTTGAAATAAGAACGATGGTAAAAATTTAGGATTCGCTTTTTAGCCTAACAGCCAAAGGCCGATCTTATTTTAATTTTAATTGTTCCTACAACGTTGGTATTATAATTTTAAAAAAAAATGATCGGCTGATAAATAATGAATCCTAAATTTTAAAAAAAACTGTCATATTTATCTAGTTGTTTTCAATAATAGGCCTAGACGGTATGAATTGGCAACCAAGTACCATTCATCGACAGGGACGCCATTTTTAGCTTGTTGAGATTCATCATAGTCGCTAGGCCTATCACTATCACTCCCCGAACCCGATGAATTTTCTTGATCTTCATGAGGCCTATTAGCTAAGGGTTTATACATATAAGGTTTACCCTTATACCAAGACTATCTCTGGTATTTCTCAGAGTTCTAAGACATATTCGAAGGGAGGTGTCATCTCGATAAGCTTGAATGTATATAACGTTACGTCAAGGGTTTCACAGATTGTTCCGACCTGACGTCACAATCAAGGGACGTAATCACGATAGACATATTGAAAAAGCCAGATTTCAAATGCATATTGCAAACATACCAATGCAAATTTTTTTTTTAAATTTTGCGGATTTGATACTAAAATCGCTTCTAGTTATAGAAAAACACAAAATATTGAATATTTAAAATCATTTCCTATGACCTTTAAGAAAGGGCCAAATGCTGACTTAGCCCATTCAACTTTCAAGGCAGTATACTATCACTTTAAGACAAGCAGCTATTTTTAGACATTACTAATTCTACTGCTGGCCAGCTATAATTACACAGTGTCTTGATTGGCATGGTTGGAGGAGCTGCTATGTATGTTTAGCAAGTGCAGTGAACTGTGCAGGATGATCAAACAGTGCCACTTTCAAATTTCCCTGAAGTTTGGACCATAGAACGGAACTAAGCAACAAAGCATTAGGTACGTGAGCAGTTGATATTCATTCTGATTACTAGTATATCTTGACTTATTGCTGAGGAAAATGTGAAGATGTAATTGTGGACTTTGATTCACAAGGCCTAATGAAATGACCTTTTTTTCAGGAGTGAAGCATGTTGCATAAAAACTACTTGTGACCCTACCATTTACAGCAGCCCAAGGTTACCACACCGGGATGTTGAATTTCTTAAAGATCAGACCAAGCACATAGAAATTCTGATATTGACCTGAAGGAAAGCAATTGATATTATTCCCAGGGGGCACTGCACACCACAGGTGTATACCATTATGCTGCCTTTCCTATTGTGCCTTGGGGCTTCTTTCGGGGACCAAGGCCAAAATAGGGGCTTTTTCACCTCCAGTAGGGGACCTGCTGACAGACACGAAATAACGCCCCCTTTCCGGCTATTTTCTTGGACGAGGGTCTAAACCTGTGATAGGGAGTGACCCCCCCTCCCCGGGACATTATTCTGATGTCAATCAGAATGGCCATGGTGTCTGTCTGTCCAGACCTGCCTGTCACATAACCGTAATCCTGGTAATAATAGGCCACGTTTGAGCAAAATGTATTTTGAGAACCTATCTTGCATTCTTTCAGGTGCCCATAATGGAAGCTGCAGCAGAAGGGTCACAGTCAGATTCGACAGTACAAGGGCCTCCTCACTCTGACGACCTCTGTCCCCCATCCGATGAAGCACCTGATCGTGTTTGCATACTTCACTTAAAGCCTGGTGGAAAGTCAACCAAGGGGAAGAAACAGGAAGTCCTGCCTTTCAGCGATTCAAAATGGACCAAAGTTCAGGAAGCAGCCCAAAGCAGACGTGCAAGGCCCAATTTTCCTGCATCCAGCTACTATTCAGTCACCAAAAACTTGCCGGGGATCCCAGGAGAACAGCATGGGTATCACTCAAGCTGTTACAAAAACTTCACCGCTATCCCTGTAACAACTGGCACTGGTGATACTGGCACCAGTGGTGATAGCTGTAAGCCAAAGGAAGGCCTGCGTTCATCAACCCCAACAGCCACACTCTCTTCAACTGGTATTTTCCCAAAGGAGTGCTTGTTCTGCGGAAAGGAACGAAAAAAACTCAAGAACGGCCATGTAGAACTTACAGGCCGTTGCGAGACTCGAGAAGCTGTTAAGAGCATACACGAGGCTGCTGAGGTATTGAAAGACAAGTCGTCTTTCCAAAGATTTGTGGTGGTGTGGACCTCATCGCCAAAGAGGTGCGATACCATCACTCCTGCAAAAGTGCCTACATCCTATCGGCTGCCAGAGCAGCAAAGCCAGCAAGGGCCACTGAGAAGGCAACAACCAAAGATAGCGATGCGTTTTCACAGATATGTGACTATGTTGAACAGTCGGTGATCATGAACAAAAGGCCAGAACTAATGACTTCAGTTTATGAACGTTATGTTGATATGTGCATGTCTTTGTCTGAGACCCCAAGAGATAGTGTATTTTCTTTGTCTAGGTCTTTCATCAACGTTTTCAGTGATCGAATCAAGATACAAAATCCTGTAGGCAAAAAATTGGGTAACATCATTTACAATGCTAGCATTGCTGAAAGTGCTGTCCGAGATGTCTATGATTACACATCTACAGATGAGAGATTTGTCACAAGGGCAGCTTTGTTGATGCGCAAACAGCTACTTGGTGTTGAGAAAACTTCTTTTCTAGAAGGTCCTACATTAGATGATCTCAAGGAGGGTGACTCATCTCCTCCGGAGCTGGTGGTCAATTTCTTCAGAGTCTTGTATGGTGGTCAGAACAGAAACAACCACTCTGAATCTGTTAGGCGCCGGGCAGAATCAGCCAGTCAAGATGCGCTTTTCATAGTTCAGAGGGGCAAAGCCAACCCAACCAAGCATGTTGCTCTTGGTATGTCTGTTAAGTCAGTCACAGGTAGTAAGAAGATGGTTGAGGTTTTAAACAGGTTTGGTCATTGTCTCAATTACAACAAACTTGAAGAACTTGAGACAGCCACAGCTGAAAAGATTCAGGAAAGACAACTGACTTGCCCGGAGGGAACAGTTGTAGGTAGTCCTATGGGTTTAGCTTTCGATAACTTTGATGAATTAACGCAAACCCTATCAGGTACGGATTCACTTCATGACACTATGGGTATTCTGTATCAGAATATACCAGACGCAGAGTCAAGCCATCCCAACGTTGGTAGCGCTACAACGGGCCGAGGCCAGGCATCAAGTAAAGCTCCAGTTCCTAAGAAGCCGGGTAGTCGGAAGAGGACATTAGACACCTCCAACGAAACGCAACTTGCTCCATACAGGAAGATTCCGAAAATGACTAGATTCACCTACGATAACACAGGAATCTACAGTCTACCAGATGTAAGGGCCAGGGCGAGACATTTAGATCTCATATGGATGATAAGCCATGCTATCGGGGATGATACATGTATGCTTCCAATGTGGGTTGGCTTTAATGCTAACTTGTCCTCTGACGCGCTACCAAAGCAGGAAGTGAGATACATGCCGAACCTGAAACAGCCTATAACAAGTCTTGACGTCATTCAAGAAACGCTGGTGACAACCCAAAAATGTGCTGATGAATGCCATCAGCAATATGGGGTCGTGACCTACGACCTGAATGCGGCAAAACCTGCTTGGCAGATGCAGATCACAGAGGCACCAAGATTTGACAACTTGTTCATCATGCCCGGAACATTTCATGTTGAAATGGCCTTTTTCAAGGCAATTGGAAAGTTGATAGCCGAGTCAGGAGGACCTGAAATGTTGACTGAGTCAGAGGTACTTGCACCAGGGTCTCTCAATGGGTTTCTAACTGGCAAACACTTCAACCGTTGTAAGAGGTTACACCCAATCCTCGCCCTTGCCTTCGAGACACTTCACTTCCAGAAGTTTCTAGAATCCTACGAAGGGAAAGATGACTTCATCATGTGGATGAAAAACTGCGACCTGGGGAACGGAGAAGTCGAGACTGCCATGAACTCGAATGAATTCAGAGCGTGTGTCACTGAGTACGAGTCCTACACAGATCTGACCAGAAGGGGAGAGCATGGTGCAACGTCACAATTTTGGATCATGTATGTTGATTACATTCATACGTTCCATGAGCTTGAGCGGGCAACCAGAACCAATGATATAGACCTGTACATTCGGTCCGTAAGCCCAGTCATTGGACTTTTCTTTGCCACAAACCATGTGAACTATTCAAGATGGCTGACCAAGTTCCAGCTAGACCTGCTTAATGTGGAGAATTCCCATCCTGGCTTGAGGGAAACGCTTGACAGCGGGGCTTTCAGTGTACGCTGGACGGAACATCCTTTCAGCAGATGCCCAGTTGATCTAACACTGGAACAGACCATTAATGCTGATGCTGCTTCGAGGTTGACAGGGATGTCGGCATTTACCAACAACTTTGCAGCAAGACTGAGATGGATGGTGACCAAGTCAACTCGGGCAAGTTTCGTAAGCCTCGTGCAGGAAATGGCCGGTATCAACCAGAAAGAGGACACCAAGGCAGAACTGAAACCATCTCGTATAAAGCGTGACAACAGGGACATTGAACGGGTACAGGAACAGATCAGGTCAAGCTGCAATCCATTTGAAGGCGAGCCAAGTGAGAAGCTTTTCAACATCCACACAGGGAAGGCAGCCAGTGACGAAGTTCGCCGGAGCCTACTCAACGTTCCAGAGAATGGGAAAGCTCTCCACCAGCAGTTCATCGAAGAATGTGAAGCGGATGCAGATCGTTTTGAACGCCCCATAAAAAAGGTTGATCTGAAAACCTTTGCTGATAATGGAGCTAGGAACAAAAAGGCTACTGACAGGAAAGTTGCAGTGCTGAAGTGCACCCGTGATCTTATGGGACGTCTGGTCATGCTTGCTGTACAGCGAGAGTTGGACTTGGCACACATCTTCACATACCCACTGACGCCGGTCCCTTTGACTATGTGCCACCCAGACGAGGTTTTGGTGAAGACCAGTAAGGACAGTCTCCTTAGTCAATTGGAGGAAAAACAAGAGAATGTAGCAAGGAAGAGCCCTGGGGTCGTCGCAGCCTGTGTGATTGATGGCCAGTACCTTTTGCGAATTCTCCCACCGAGTGTCACCATCCCTCCACATTATGGTGGACTTGCTCGAAGCATTTTGTCACAAGCCATTGCAGTTACGAGAACGCGGAGGGTCTTTATTGCATTTGACGATTACCCTGAACCTTCTTTGAAAGACGCGGAGAGGGCGAGACGTGTGGACAAGGTTGAGGAGAGTCAACCGTATGTCATCTCTGGTCCAGCTCAGAGGAGGCCAAAGGACCTGCCAAAAGCATTAGAATCCAGATCCTTCAAGCGAGAATTGCCAGTATTCCTTTCAAGAGAATGGCAAGATGACTCATATGCTTCGGTTCTTGGGGATTGCGAGGTGGTCCTAGATGTTCCATGTGGTGACTGCTATCACTTCAAGAATGTGGATGGCACGGTCCAGTGTAGTTTCATCCCCGAGCTCAAGTCGAATCACGAAGAGGCTGATACCAAGATTGTACGCCATGCTATTGCTGCTGCCAAGTCAACTAGAATTGGAGACATAGTTGTGAGGGCCCATGACACAGACATTGCCGTCATCTTAGTATATCACTGTGACAAAATAGAGAAGACCGTCTGGATGGATGTGGGTACCGTGTCGAAGAAGAATCGCAGATTCATCAACATCACTGAGATTCAAAGAGCATTAGGTCCAGGGCTTTGCAGGTCGTTGCCAGCCTTTCATGCGTTCACGGGTTCAGACTATACCTCCGCATTTGTGAAGAAGGGAAAGGTGAGGCCATTTGCCAAACTTCAGCAAAACACAGAGGTGCAGAAGGCATTCCAGGTACTGACAGAAACGCCAAGGGATGAGAAAAGCTGCAAGACCCTGCTGAAGTACACAGCCAGTTTGTATGGTGCCAAAGATAACTCCAAGATGACACTCAACAGCCATAGATTCAAGCGGTTTGAAACGGTCTATAAACCAAAGATGAGAGGCAAAAACCCACTTGGAAAATTGAAGGGCATTGATGCCAGTGGTTTGCCTCCATGTGAGGCCGAGGTTATGTGCCATCTCAAACGTGTTGCATTTGTGGCAAGAATGTGGGCAGATGCTGATCAGTCTCAACTTGCACAGCACCCTAAGGAAGAAGATGGTTGGACCCTTGAAGATGGGATCTACCACCCTATCTGGTTTGATGGACAGCAGTTACCAGATACTCTGGTACCAGAGGGAGAATCAGAAGCGGGATTAGAAGAAACTGATGACAGTTTGGAAGCCGCTTCCTCTGATGAAGAAGGCGAGGCGAGTGACGACGAGGATGACCGTGATGGGGGGAATTGATTCTCTGGGCTGTCCTCATACAATATTGCATTAGTGGGACTTGCGGGTTCCTAAGCTGCTAAGTTGGCCAATGATGATAATGACTTTAGTGAGGGACGTTAATTTGTCTTAGCTGATAATAGTTGGTGGTTTCTCAAGGTCATTGTTCTCAAATTATGGCTCGGTGATATACGTACATGTATAATCGTTTCTTGGTGTATCTGATTTTTAGTCAGGGACGTTAATTTGTCTTAAGTTAGCTGATGATCCTCAGAGTGGGATTAGTGATTCAACTAGTTTGTGGTTTATTAAGGTGTACTCGTTCTCTTAAAAATTATGGCTTGTTAATATATGTACATGTATAATTGTTTCTTTGTGTATCTGATTTTTTTTAGTTAATTTGTCTTTGCTGACGTTCCTCAGAGAGAGATTATAGTTGGTGGTGTATCAAGGTGGCTTTTAACAATGATGGTGATTGTTCATTTCAGATTATGGCTTTATGAGCATTTGGGTAGTAATTTGAGCATTTGAGTAGTAATTATAGTTGTTGAATTGTATTGGTGCACATTCAGATGAGTGTATTACTTGTAATTGTTTTTTTTCGAACAAATATTAAATTTAGTTTTGATGATTTTACTATGTTTTGATCATTTGTACACACCATTAAGGTTTCATGATGGAACAGAATCCAAGAGATATGTACATTTCCCATATCCCATTGATTTCCCGTGTATATGCAGCGACACCCCTGACATTTTTGCCCTCTCTTAAGCCTGTTAGTCCCCAACTGCTGACCTTAAGAATCATGTTTTCTTGAACAGTTGACCATGGACTATATTTTAGCAAAGTTTGATGGATGTACTCGAGATGTGAATTAAATGTGATTTTGGGGGGTCACTTAGGCCCTTCTTAAGCCCCTTAGTCCCCAATTGCTGACCCTAAGAATCATGAATCCTTAATAAGACCCTAAGACTGAACATTTTGGCAAAGGTTTGGTGGATGTACTCGATAGGTGAATCAAATCTGGTAATTTCGCAGGGTATCACTTAGGCCCTTTCTTAAGCCCCTTAGTCCCCAACTGCTGACCTTAAGAATCATGTTTCCTTGAACAGTTGACCATGGACTATATTTTAGCAAAGTTTGATGGATGTACTCGAGATGTGAATTAAATGTGAATTTGGGGGGTCACTTAGGCCCTTCTTAAGCTCCTTAGTCCCCAATTGCTGACCTTAAGAATCATGAATCCTTAATAAGACCCTAAGACTGAACATTTTGGCAAAGGTTTGGTGGATGTACTCGATAGGTGAATCAAATCTGGTAATTTCGCAGGGTATCACTTAGGCCCTTTCTTAAGCCCCTTAGTCCCCAACTGCTGACCTTAAGAATCATATTTCCTTGAACAGTAGACCATTTGGGCTATATTTTAGCAAAGTTTGATGGATGTACTCGAGATGTGAATTAAATGTGAATTTGGGGGGTCACTTAGGCCCTTCTTAAGCCCCTTAGTCCCCAATTGCTGACCTTAAGAATCATGTTTCCTTAATAAGACCCTAAGACTGAACATTTTGGCAAAGGTTTGGTGGATGTACTCAGAGATGTGAAACAAATCAATTTTTTAGGCACATTCGGTGGCGCCATCTGGTGCCTAGTCCCCATTTCCGGAACTTAAGAAAGGCCTTTTTGGGGTCCTGTGCCAGAGTCCTACCCATACCAGGGGTCAAACCTTTCGTACTCGAGATGTGAAACAAATGTTTCTGGGCTCCTGGATTAATATCTGAAGTGGTTTTTGATCTATGCAAAATGATCTCTGAACTTTTCTTAACTTGACAACATTGAAATAATACTTATTTAAAGTACCTAATAACAATATTATAGATATAATGTACTTTAAGACTTCAAAATATCGTTTTTATATGCCCACACATGTGGTTGTTTATAGTAGCGTCTTTTGATCTGCTATTAGTGTAAAGAACAGCTTCTTCATTATTATCTGTATCTGAAGTTTTTCATCTTCATCTGAAAATATTTTCTATGAGTTATTGCCCTTGTTCTCGACTACTTTGTGGACACGATAGAGAACTGGTTTCTTGATGAATTTTGACAAAAATTGGTGTGAGTGTTCGTTATAACCTAAGGATGAACCCCATTAAAAATCAAAAAATATTTAATATGAGTTATTGCCCTTGTTTAAAAAAATGTGCCATGACGAAACTTGGTGTGAGTCTTTGAAATCACCCAAAGATGAAGCCTATGGAAAATCAGACCAATCGAAAAATATTTAATATGAATTATTGCCCTTGTTCTTAAAAACATGTGTTTGTTTTGTTTTTTTAAATTCTTTGTTTTCTTAATTTCGGGGTATTAATTTTATCTGGCGGTCAAAAACAGCGAGTTTTTCCCCTTGCTCGTGCTGTATACAATAAAAAGGGGTTTTTGATGTTTAAAAATTTGTATGGTTTTTGGATCCCTCTTAAATCTTTTTAAAGTTTTGCCCTTGTTGGGAAGCAAATTTGAGAAAGTTATGGGTTTTTAAATGGAAAACCTATAAAATAAAAGTAAAAAATTATTTAATAAATTTTCCCCTTGTTCTTAAAGATCACTGCTTTTTTTTAAATTTTTGCAAAAAAGGGTATTAAATGGCGGTAAAAACAGCGAGAGTTTTGGGCTGTAAAATGGCTGCAAATGTTATTTATGGAGCCTTTTTAGTGCTGTAATATTTTGGGAAGATTTTTTTGAGAAAGTTATGGTGAAGGACTACTTTAAGGAAAAAATGCTTTTTTTCCAATTTTTGAAAAAGCGCAAATTTTTAAAATTAAAAAACACCAAACTGGGTAAAACCATAGTGGAAAGTTGCAGCCTTCTAGCTATAATAAGAAATATTTTTAAAAAATTGTTTGGAAAATGCTTTTTTCCAATTGGTTAAAACGGAATTTAATTATCACCCCAAAAAAAGTGAAGATCCCAAATAGGTGGAAAATTTGGGGAAAATTTTGCCGGTAAAAGGTCACCAAAGGTCAAGCTCACAAAATAGTAGCCTAAAAAGATCAGTGTTTAGAGATGTACTAAAATAAGACAAATTAGATTTAACCCTGAGGCCCCATTTTTTAGTTTTACAATTCTAGCTTATTGCAAGAGATCAAATTAACAAACAAGGAAAAACTTTAGGATGCACTACGTCATTTCTTTTAAAAAAATGCTGAAAAAACTGAATTTATAGAAAGAAATATTTTGTGTGTGGAATTGTATCAATTTTTTGTGTGGAATTGTATCAATCTAAACTATAATTAGAGCCGACGCCTACGGCACTGAAGCAGTAGCAAAAGACATAGAAGGTTAGTAACAAAATTTGTGCATTTTAAAAGTGTTTGGATTTCATAACAAACACTCACATCTCCTCCCATTTTCCCCTCCCATCGTTTAATCTAAAAAGATATAAGGATTGCCGAAACTCACATTTTGTAGATTGCCCAAAAACGGAGAATGATATTCAACAAATCGAATTATAGCTTAAATTCAAAATTTTCAGATGGCGTTGAAACAAAAGGTATACATTGTACCACAAAAAATATCTATATCATTAAATAGACATAGATCCATAGATATATATTTTGTACAGATCAAAAGATCACTAATGGTTTAAGTTATAACATTGAGACACCACATAAATAGCATGGCTTTACATTTTAAAGTATGTATTGAGTTATGTCCCTTAGACCACTTATTCTTAACAGGTCAAATTTTGAATTCTTAATGTCGTAATTTCATCAAAATATCCCATGTTATACATTGCTAATTGTTATCTCATTCAAATTAGATTGACTGGATATAGAACTAAAATAAATATTCTGATCACTGAAACTCATATCTTGTAGATTAAAACAGAAAGTTATGTAGATAAGATTCTCAATTTTTCAAATCGCGATAAAACCTTAAGTATAATACATCTCACAATAAAGCTTCAAAATCAATATTCAAAAATCGCTTTCCGTATATATTTTAGCAATCGATGATAAAAATCAAAGCAAGGCTGTGCTGGGTGTAATTAATTTATACAATATGATTATATGAAGATAGTTTATATATTCTATTCAACAGTTTTATATTCTATTCGACAGTTACAAAGTACAAATTTGAAATGAAATAGGGGACGCGAACTTTTCATTTAATCAAAGATAGCTTGCCAGTCAAGGTAACATACGCCCACTGGCAGCATTGAATTTGAATAATAAATTGAGCAATAACTAAAAAAACATTAACTGAATATTGAAGTCAAGGGCAAAAACTTTCATTCCTTATGACTTCACTTTGTAGAGAATTGTTTGAGTAGCCATGACGTTATGACGACATCATTTTAACAGTCTTTTTCTTTTTTGATTGTGATTGTGTTTTCACTCCCTGAGGAAGTGTGTTTTTACCCACATGAAACGTTGGAGAATAGATGGTTTTGATTGGCAGAACTTAATTATTTTAATCTTCATACATATTTATAAAGATGGCCATTGTTGTTTTTATACGCCCACATTATAATTTGAGTCTAATCCAAATTAAATAACACTGTCATATAAAAAAAACTTTTTTTTTTCATTATAATGTGGTCATATATTGTCGGCACCCTTATCAGTCCATTGTGAACGCAAAAGAGACTACAGTTTTTATTGGATTTGAATGAAACTTGCTGTGATCATTTAAGGCAACATTCTTATAGCAGTTTAAGTGGTACCCTGGATCCGGCTATCGCGACACTAAAAAATACTTAAATAATTCGAAAGATTATATAATTCCCTGTAACATATCAAAAGTTCGTAGAAAAATGCTAGTCGATTCCAGAGCCACGCAAACGATTTTACACCATATATAAGTATATTATTCGGTTTTTGCGTAGGGTCGTATGTGACGGTTCCGCTAATCAAGATAATTTTAACATCCAAGATGGATAGCGGTCCTGCTGAACGAAAACATGTATAATGCACGAAAAAAATCGATATCGACAGAAGATTCACAAGCTTTTATGAATATAAGATTGGATACTTCCAGATCAAGTAAAGTTGAATGGCTAAAATTAGACTGCTCAGGCTTTTTCCCCCAGAAATTCGATGATCTTTTACTTCTAAAAAGTGACTATAAAGTCAAAGATGAAAGAGCCTTCCATCAGCTTTATTATCAGAGATTCGCTGAAAAACTCACATCGAGCAGATCAAGATAACGGTTGCAAAAAAAGACTAGAACCGTAAAAAAACCGTTTGAAAAACAAAATAACATCGGTATGTAAATGTGAATTAAATAAATACAAAGTCACAATGATGAACAAAATAGCTATTGTTATACAGTAAAAGTCCTTTTAAGAGACCACCCAGGGGAAATTTGCAAAGTGGTCTCTTACAGGGGGTGGTCTCTTAATAGGATCAAGGATCATTAGAAAAGAAGGTACATCATACATTAATAATGGTTTAATAACAACAAAATGTGTCTGTTCTGTCTCTTCATCCGTTTGTTGATTAAACTCAGCCAATCTTCAAAAATAGCTGACGTCATCCAGGCCTTCTTATTGTTTCTGTAAACGACTGGTAAATTTGACACATCATTCAACGGGGCTTGCCGGATTTACCAATGACAAGTGGAGTCAGCTTTTCACCATTCACACTCGCACACAAAGCAATTGAAAGACGTTTCAGTCGTCACCTTTCAGATGGTAAGTTTGACTGAATTTGGGTTTTACCAACACCGAGAGATTCTGCTATCTGTCGACCACTATGACCCGACTTAGCTAGATTGATGACATTGACCCGATCTTCGAGAGTAAGACATTTTCTACTAGATTTTGACGACATGTTGATTGTGAATTCAATGAGAATGAAATTTATGTATTAGCCTATTTAAAGACTATTTAGAGTGACATGACTCACTCACTATTGAACACGGATTAAAGGATTAATTAGCGGTAGGCTACTCGTTAACACCCGTTAACAGTAATCGTGTTAAGTAATGATTTTCAAAATTCAAATATTTTTTTAATGCTATCATATTAGATATTCGAGCAAGATTTTAAAATTGAAAATCCTAGGAAAATTGAAGCAAAAACGTACCTTCAATGACCAATTTTCTGTTTTTTGAACAGTTTTTAATTTTGCACTTCCAGTTTATTAAAAAACGTTCTAATTTATATTCATTCAGTAATAGACCAAAAATGAATATCTAAGTCATTGAAAATGTTGCTGTAACTATTATAGTTGCTGAAGACTACTCGTTACAGAATCATAATGTTTTAAAATTACGAAAACAAAGCAGTGTGTTCGATAAAACACACTGCAATAAACCATCGCCTGCATTGAAGCAATGAAAATGAGATTGGACCTTCTAAAAAGTTAAGAAGCCAGTGTAGGCCTACTCTGTACCAACCCAGTGGCAGTTCTCAAGTCAAGCCCAAAGTCAAAGAGCCAGTCAATTTTACCTGAGATATGCAAGTAGACAAATATATTACATATATATTACACGGGAGCACAAACAACAAAAGGATGAATTAGTTTAATTCAAGACAGAGAATGCTGGTGAGTACTTGTAAGGGTATCTAGTCACTCCGTTGTCATGTCAACTGGTTGACACATTCGACCAATATGATTGTGTTGTCCAGTTCTCTGATGGATTGTAGTTGGGTTGAAAAAAGACAACAAGTTGACCGATAAAATTATTTTGCCCACTTGACATGTCGACGAATTGACTGGTATTCCTTTTTTATAAAGCATAGGTTACAAAGCCTATCTTGTCTCAAATTCAAATACCATTAAATTATTTATATTCTTATTTAACTCCGTGACTTTTTTTAGCAAGCAATCTTTTTTTTTAAAATTTATTTTCCACTTGTCAAAACATGACTCAAAATTGTTTATAAGAAGTATTTTAAATGCTATTTAATTCTATTTGAATTTTGTAAATCATAAGCACATATAATTTGCCCAAATTGATAGTTTTCACTTTTGTGTGAAATAATTGAACATTGTATTATATCGTTTTATTTCAGTTTCTTACAAGTTCATAGGCCTATATATTTTTTTCCAGGGCAGTTACGCAAAGTTGCAGAAATAAAGGCAGGTGAATCAATTCTTTTACATTCATACATGCATAAGAAATAAAGATTGTGTAGCCATTGGGGTTTGGTACCATGTAGGATGCTCTAGAAACAATACATTGTTTTATATCCCAACAAACTCCAAATCTTAAAATATAAAGGTATTTTCATCTCTGTTTTCTTCTAAAATTTGTCATGTTTATCTTTAAAATGTATGAGGCAAACAGTCAGTTTTACATTTAATGTGTTTTTATCCCCTTTCTTTATTATTATTGGAAACTTTTTATACAATTTATTTTACTGAATAGTCAGACTTGACAAGGGGACTTAAATAATTTATCACCTGATTCAGTTATTTTCATGAATGTACATCAATATAAGCAATTTACTAAAATATTGAGCATAGCTGAGCAAAGCAAATGTTACAAAAATCACTGTTGAAATATTTGTGATTTTTGTTTTCAGATAAAAAGTATTGGGCAATATCGCAGAAATTTAGGCATCTGCAGGTACCTAAAATGACCAAGTTTATACCAAAATTTAATCAAATGATATTAAAAACAGAAAGACCTCAAGCTGATTTACCAAGGTTTTCGTAGATACTGTACCTGCAGAAAGACTAATTGGCATTTTATCACCCTTGTCAGCAACTGAAATGGAAGATGAAGATGTAGAAATACGTACCAGTCACCCTTCCATGAACCAAACTCAGTTAGAGTGTTAAACAATGCTAGTTTGTTATTAAGACACTCTTTGTGTAGCCACCCTGGTCTGATTACACAATGGCCCCTAAACAGCAGATCATCCAACATACTAACTCCAAAAGTCTGTGCATTTATTGTGCCAGTCGAGCCTTTAAACTTTGAGGCCTTGGGGATTCTGAAGAAGTGTACTGATTCATATCATTTTTGAAATTGTGAGAAAGTTTACGGACAAGAAATTAACAGTATTGATGTAGATAATGGTGATAGAGGCAGTGTTTACCCTGATGTTTGATAAACCTGTGTATTACACAGTGTGTATGAATGTATATATATATATAAATCATTTTTTAAATTTTTGTATTGCTTTTTATATATTAAAATTAAAAATTGCTTCATGTACAGCTGTATTTCATTAATCAATATTGTTGAGCAATGTGAACTCTGCTATATAAAGTTAAGATGCACATAACCACAGCAGCTGTCCATGTAGATGAAAGGAAAGAGGTAGCTTACTGTGAAACATATTGCAGCAGTGCGTAAACTGTTTAAAATCAACGATCAAATAACACACCTCATAAAAATAAACAACACCACGTGCTAGTTTTGTTTACTTTGTTATTATTGGCCAATCCATGACATGTGACAATCTCCCACTACCAAATATGCGTAATTATAGATTCGTCCGTGTCTGATCATGCCCAAATAAGGAAAGTAAGTAAGGGGTTGTACAAGAAAACTGCAGGGTTACAGTTTAGGAACTTTGGCATATTTGGCATCCTAATATACTATTTTATGAGTTCAAATAATTATTTTTTAGTGTCCATGTGCCGGCACAGCACTCTCGTTCTATTAACATTTTGAGTCGAAGAACACGGCCTATTTATATTGATGAGATCTCGGACAAATTTGATAGTCCCACATGGATATGTGTACGTATATTGTCGTCGCCCCTGTCCGTCTGTCCTTCCATCAACATTTGTTGATTTTCAATTGATTTGTATAAAACTTAGTGTGAGCATTAGAATTGATAAGACGGCGGTCATGTTCGATTTTGATGATTTTTTAATGAACGTTTTTTTAGTTATTGCCCCTGCCTCAATATTTGTTGTAGACACAATAAAAGCTACTATTTTCAATGGATTTTAATGAAACTTGGTGTGAGCATTGGAATTGTTAAGATGGCAATCGAGTTTAATAAGGACCTCTTTTCGATAAACGGTTTTTGAGTTATTGTCCCTGCCTCTATATTTGTTGTTGACCCAATAGAAGCTGCAATTTTCAATGGATCTTAATGAAATTTGGTGTGAGCATTGGAATTGATAAGACGGCAGTCAAGTTCGAATTTGAAGATTTTACGATGAACAGTTTTTGAGTTATTGCCCTTGACTAAGTTACATCACAACAAAATTTATTGTTGATGCAACAGAAGCTACAATTTCCAATAGATTTGAATGAAACTTGGTATGAGCATTTGAATTGATAAGGCGGTAGTCAGGTTTTAAATTTGAAAATTTTTCGATGAATAGTTTGAGTTATTGCCCTTGACTAAGTTACATTATGTAAAAATTCATTTGTTGTAAACACTATAGAAGCTACAATTTTCAATGGATTTTAATGAAACTTGGTGTGAGCATTGGAATTGATAAGACGGTGGTCAAGTTCGAATTTGAAGAACTTTCGATGAACCGTTTTTGAGTTATTGCCCTTGACAAAGTACAATTGTGTACAAATTTTCAATGGATTTTGATGAAACTTTTTATGA
Organism: Nipponacmea schrenckii; assembly: GCA_030562195.1. Lineage (NCBI taxonomy): Eukaryota > Metazoa > Mollusca > Gastropoda > Lottiidae > Nipponacmea > Nipponacmea schrenckii. The sequence continues at coordinate 1,282,546 of CM060202.1, read as the reverse complement.
GTATTGAAATTGATAAGATGGTAGTCAAGTTCAAAATTGACGATTTTTCAATGAATGTTTTATTAGTAAAATTGCATCATTGTGGGTGCAATAGAGGCCACATTTTCAAAAGATTTCGATGAAAGTTTGTGTGATCATTGGAATTGATTTTTTAGTTATTGCCCTTGACTTAGTAAAATTGCGTCAGAAATTTTTTTGGATGAAAGAGAAGCTACAATTTTTTTATAGATTTGATGAAACTAGGTATGACTATTGACATAGATAAATGGTTGTCAAGTTTGAATTTGACAGTTTTTGAGTCTTTGCCCTTGACTTCAATATTCAGTGAATGTTTTTTGAGTTATTGCTCAATTTATTATTCATATTTAATGCTGCCAGTGGGTGTATGTTACCTTGCCTGGCAAGCTATCTTTAGAGTTATTGCCCTACAGTTTTCATTTGATTTGAATGAAAATTTTTGTGAACATTTATATTAATGACATGTTGGATAAGTTTAACGTGACAACATTTCAGTGAATGGTTTTTGAGTTATTATCCTTGACTTTGTCAAAACGCATTGAAATAGACTTGTGAAAGCAATAGAGACTACAGTTTTCATCGGGAAACTTGCTGTGATCATTTATATTAATGAAATCTTGTTCATAATTGGCGACTATTTGATGAACGTTTTTTTAGTTATTGCACTTGACTTTGTCAGAACGCATCAAAATTTGCTTGTGAACGCAATATAGATTACAATTTCCATTGGATTTGAATAAAATTTGGTGTTATCATTTATATTAATGAGATCTTGGACATTTGAATGAAAATTAGTGTTAACATTTATATTGATGTGATTTTTGATAAGTTAATAGTGACAACATTTCAATGAACGTTTTTGAATTATTGCCCTTGGCTTAGTCCAAATACATGAAAATTAGCTAGTAAATGCAATGGAGACTAGTTTTCATTTGCAATGAATGAAATTTGGTGTGAACATTTATATTGATGAACACTTGGATTAGACATTCTTTTGAGGTTTAGGTTTTATCATATAGCTATTACAGCTGATATTCTAAGGAATTCCTTAATATCAGTGTTTCTAAAGAGCATAGAGATTATCTTGGGTTTATATGGGTTGATAATCCAGATTCTGAAAATCCTAAAATTGAAATAGACAGATTTAATCGAGTAGTGTTTGGAGTTACATCCAGTCTGTTTATTTTAAGATACCATCTTAGTTCTAGTATAGAAGACAATTGTATTTTGACATAATGTTATTAAGTCATTATATGTAGATGATTTTGCATCTGGAGAGAATAATGTTCCGAGTGCTTATGAATTATGTAGTTTATTCAAAGCAAAATTAGCTCAAGGTTGTTTTAATATGCGCAAATGGGCAAGTAATTCTAAAGAATTAATGAACATAATTGAGATGTCAGATGATTTTCTAGAAAAGAGTTCCTTATCTAATATTATGTTGTATTTTAAAAGATTCTATTTTTATTAACAATTCTTCATATATTTCATTAAATTCTTCCAGTTCTTCTGTGGTAATTATTTTGTGAGATTTATTCTTGTAAAAAAAATAATTATATATCTAAATATGTTCTTATTCAATTTGATATGGTTTATAATATAATTTCCTTTTAGAGGTGAACCCAATAGTAATTAAACCACATGAAGACGTTTGAATAGCTGTAAGAGCTCCTATAATAGTTGGAATAAATATTGGAAGAGAAATACTTGCTGTTACAGTGGTAACTGTTGTTATAAGACAAGCTGATATTTATAACACTTATAGTTTTAAAAGAAGTGTCTATCCAACATTCTGTTAATGTATTGTAGTGATTGAATTTTCTTCTAAATTCTGTGAAACTTCAAGGTTTGATTCTTAAGTAATAATTTTTTAGGAATTAAATTAAGTGTATTTGTGATAAACCGATATTTATGTTGGGCATAAATATGCGACTGTGTTGGTGTTGAAATTTCATTATAATTGTTATTTCTAATTCAAACATATGATTTACATTTTCAGGAAAATATTCTGGTTCTGTCAATTCAGTTATACTTTCTATTCTAAAACATGTAAAGAAATGTGACAGCAGGGGCAACCACTATATACACCCACATCAAAATATAAATCAACCTTATATAAATAATATTAATATTGGCACTGTTCATCAGATCTTAACCTTTCAACATAAAAACAATTCAGAATGAAGTTCAATAAATGTTTTAACAATAGAATTAACTTACAAATCAGATTAATATAAGTTTTGACTCGTTTCTGAAACCATAGCCTTTATATGTGTCTATAATTTGTTTTTTATGAATAAATATTGATTAAAAGAAAAACAACTTACATATCAAATTCATCAATAATTGGATGTGTGGTTTTTTATCTTCAGGACAATTGGTATTCGTGCAAAGGCCTGGCCACCATATTCCCGTTTCCATCCACCACTAAAACAACTTGTTATTAATCACAAATAAAAAATGAATATACAGTATATCCTGCTCACACAACCACCTTCAATAACCGACCAATATAAAGTTTTCAATGTAATTAATGGCTGATAAGCGACTACCTTCATTACACGACCAGCGACCATGTATTTACACTCCCTAATAATCAAAATGATTCAATTAAGCGACCATAATTTTATGATTACTAGTATCTTCTTTTAAACAAAGATCACATCCAAGCATTGGTGAGATTCTATGAGATTATCAGTAATCGGTAATTTGATAATCTTCTACGGATATTTTATAGTCTGTTGCTGATAAATATTTATAGATCTCATCATAATTTTAACAAAATAGTTTCTTTTCACCCAAGGACAAACCCTATTGAAAATCAACAATATAAGAAAATATTTGATATGAATTATTACCCTTGTTCTTTGAAACGCGTTTGATTTTTGGCTTGTAATCACAAGGCACAATTCTTTATGGATTTAGATGAAACTTGTTGAAATTGTTTATATAATAATATGATAATGAAAATATAAGAAACAGAAAAATATTAAATGAGTTATTGCCTTGCTATTAGGTAAATTTCTTGACAGATTGTTATAGAACTTAGTAATATTGTAAATTTATCACCTCAAAAAAGAAGTGTATGACTGAAGCAGGGCTGTTGATTTATTTTTTTCCCAGCCGGACATTTTTTTAGTATTCAACTGTAAAATGTATTTCAATGCATGAATGTTTAGTTATATTCATCATAATTGGGACTTTAATTTTCTGAACATACTGTAATACAGCACATCACAATAACAAAACAATCCGATCATGAAATATTTACAGTTAAATTTAATATTTTTTACTAAGTTACAAATGCTGATTTTTAGTTAACTTTCACCAACGATGTACTTCCGGTTGAACATGAGAAAAACGATGGGTTTTGAATGACACCAATACTGTGGAAAACGACGGTAAAAAAAATTCTCGCGGTCTTTCCGATTTGTCTATAAATAGTTACTGTTTCATATCCTAGAACATGTAGTAAGCAGAAAAGAACGATAAAACTCATATAAATATGCACATTTTTGCAAGGAATAGTAAAATTTAGATAGTAAATAACCTGCCAGTGACATTTAATTGAACTTTCTGTCAACTTTATAATTGTTAAAAAGAAGAATTCTCAGTGACCGGCAAGCTATCATTGTCAAGAATTAAATGTGAGGGGCGACATTTTCTTTGTCATGTTAATGTTGTACTAATGAAATCGGTAATTATCGTCAAATAGACTTGATATACAAATATATCGATGAATAATGACCGATTAAACGTTAACGGCATAACTATGGATTAAACGCATAAAGGATTATCGTGTCAACTGTTTATTTAAAGTAAGTAGTTTGAGAAAGTAAATCTCTTTGAACTGGAAGCGTTTTCTGGCAGTCGATTGTCGATATATTCATTGTTAATTAACCACCTCTTACTGTTAATCTCTTAATTAACTAAATTAATTGACCAGTAGTGTTAGGAGTATCATTGACTAAACATGATTTTTTGGTAATTTAATTTTTAATTATTTTTTTTTAACATCATAGACCTATACTTGATGTCCGGCAGAGCCTATTTGCAAATGGTCATTTTGGCATGACTGCTGGTCATGTCCGGCATATAGAGCCAAATCAACAGCCCTGGACTGAAGGTTGAAAAATTTCATTTCGGTTATGGTTACTGTACTATCAAGTTTTTGTTCAAATTCAATTCTGTCAGTGGGAGTATATTACCTTTGCAAGTAAATTTAAATCAACAGTGTCTTCAAGAATTTAAATTTTTAGTATGTCAACTCAGTTGACACAACTGACCTTGTTACACTTAAAATTGATTGTTTTTCAGACCAGAATATTAGTCACACATGGTGTACATTGGCTTCCAAGGATGGATTCTATCATTGTTATGACAAATGGAGAAATATCTGAATTAGGATCCTATGATGAATTATTGTCTCATAATGGCTCTTTTGCACAATTTCTCAAGACATATCTAACCGGAGAAACCAGTTTGAATTTACATAACGAAGATGATCCTGAAAGTAAGTAAGAAATATTTCGGACTCCTTGAGAATATGTGGACGAATATTGCCTTCACCCCTGTCCATCAGTCCGTCAGTCAGTCAATATTTTAATGTTACTTGGTTGGTGCAAGACGACGGTCATGTTTGAATTTGACAAGTTAATACGCCCACAAATTTATTTGGGCTGTACATTGTAATCGCTCCGGCGGTCTGTTGGTCTGTTCACATTTGTTTTTGCTCACTCTACAGGCTACAATTCTTTACGGATTCTTTTGATTTTTATTTTGTGGTTCAGTGGCATTATGAAAATGATCAATTTTGGTGATAATAAATTTGATAATTTTTCACTGAAATATTGTGTCTGACTTATCGTTTTTTACTCCATTATCTATAGGGTACAACTCGTGCTAAGAACAATTTTATAAACAACTCTACTAACCAAATATTTGACAACCAACCAAGCTTTGACATTTTAATTATCCTTTCTGGACAAATTCGAAACATGAGACATAAGAAATTGAACAGTGTAGGTCACTGGAAGGACTCATTACAATATCCGAAATGAAAAATTGTCTTTTCAAAATGAAGTTAAGCGGATTAGATGGGTGTTCAGTTGAATTCTTCAAATTTTTATATGCCAACATCAGTCCGTCGGTCCGTCAACATTTGTTGTTGACACTATAGAGACTACTATTTTCTTCGGATTTAAATGAAACTTGGTATGAGCATTGGTATTGATAAGACAGGGGTCAAATTCGATTTGGACGATTTTTCGATAAACGGTTTTTGAGTTATTGCCCTTGCCTCTATATTTGTTGTAGACACAATATAAGCAACAATTTTCAATGTATTTTAATGAAACTTGATGTGTGAGCATTGGAATTGATAAGGCAGTGGTCAAGTTCGAATTTGACAATTTTTCTATAAACGTTTTTTTTTAGTTATTGCCTTGACTTAATAAGATTGCATCAAAATTTTATTGAGGGTGCAATTGAAGCTACAATTTTCAATGGATTTTGATGAAACTTGGTGTAAGCATTGGAATTGACAAAACAGTAGTCAAGTTCGAATTTGACAATTTTTTTGATGAATAGTATTGAGTTATTGCCCTTGATTTAGTAAAATTGGGTCAAAAATTCTTTGTTGGTGCAAAAGAAGCTACAATTTTTAATAGATTTTGATGAAACTTGGCATGAGTGTTGAAATAGATAAGATGGTGGTCAAGTTTGAATTTCATGATTTTCCATGAACAGTTTTTGAGTTATTGCCTTTGACTTAGTAAAATTGCATCAAAATGGTATTGTGGGTGCATAGAAGCTACATGTTTCAAAGAATTTTGACGAAATTTCGTGCGAACAATGGCATAGAAAAAAATTTTCAATGAATGTTTTTTGAGTTATTGCCCAATTTTATTATTCAGATTCAATGCTGCCAGTGGGCGTATGTTACCTTGCCTGCGAGGCTTTTTTTTTTTTAATTCAATCAGATGATAAGTAGATTCTAGATTTTTAGTTTCTTGTTTTAGTTTAATGATCTTGAATTTTAACCTTTGGTTGTCCAATGTTCTTCTTCTAATGCTGTTAACTTTTTAGAACCTATGAAGAGAAAATGTTTTGTTTTTAATAATTTTTAGTACCTAATTATTACTTCATGTATATGGAAGAGCAAACAGCCCAATACTGAGACGTCTTAGTCCTTCGTCCTTTGTTTGTAATTCTTAATAAGTACACCTTCATTTTTTAGTCATATTTGACATTCGGTGGTCAAAATCAACATTTGTTCATCAAAACTCAAAATTTGTTAATTTAATTTTTTTTATCGTCACTGACCTATACTGGAGGATGAACTCATTGAAAATCAGATAAAGCGAAAAATATTTAGTACCACTTATTGCCCTTGTTCTTGAAAACAAGTTCAATTTTAGCTTGAAAACATTCTAGAAAGAACAATTTTGAATGGATTTTTATGAAACTTGGCTTTAATATTTGTTTTCTCCCAAGGTTGAACCCTATTGAAAAGCAGATAAATCAAAAAATATTTAGTGTCAGTTATTGCCCATGTTTTCCAAAAACGCTTTCAACTTTTGGCTTGTGAACACTCTAAACATTTATTTTTGACGTAACATGCTGAAATTGTTTAATATCAAACAAGGATGAGCCCTATTAAGAATTAAAAACATCAAAATATTATTAAGGTTGAACCCTATTGCAAATCATAAAAATACCCAAAATATTTAATGAGTTGTTATTAGGTACAATTCTTGACAGTTTTTAATGAAACTAGAGACCCTAGAAAAAAAGTATATGGCAGAAGGTTTAATATTTCATTCCACTAATTGTTACCTTACTGAAAAGTTTTTAATTGAAAAAAATGCCGCCAGTGGGCGTATATTACCTTGCCTGGCAAGCTATCTTAAACTCGTAAACTGTTTTAAGCTGGAAGGAAGCGTTGAGATTGATTTAAATTTGCAACAAATATTGTGAACATATTAGTGTCAAAATGTTCTGAGATAATAAGAAAATTAGGGTTTGACAGAAGGTATGAAATGAATAAACATATATCCAGGCGAACTTGTTCTGCTTCCCATTACGCAGCGTTTAGATTTTGAGAGCAATACATCCCCTAATGGTTTTACAGGAATAAGGACTGTTCGAAGGTGCATACCTTTTCCTATGGCCTTTGATTGATACTTCCACTATTCATAAAGCCCCTTCCCATTTCGTTATGGTCTTTGGACCAGTTGGTACTTCTATCTTTTCATAGATCGCCACTCCAATTTCGCCTATAGCCTTTTTTAAAAAAAATTTATGTCTTTTTATTTCTATAGGCGACTTCTCTGTAATTTTCAAAGCGATCGGATAATTAGCAACAAAGTTATGCAACTATTCAATTATTATTATGCAATTTCTCACTACCGATGCATAAAAATTTTAGTTATAAATATTCATCCTATGTGTGGATAGCTAATATCAATAACATTCTACTTGTAGAAATTCAGGGTCATTTGATATAGCCTTTTAATTTTTTTTTAAAAATCAATCATTTGAAAATGAAAATTCTGTTCCCATCAAATTTTAGATAAAGTAAGAAGGTTTCAAAAAAAAACAAAATCGTTCAAATCGGAGGAAAATTAGCGGACTTATTAAAATTTTGCCAAATGTCACCGTTCTGTGATAACACAAGGTTTCACTTCCAGTTAGAATTTTTTCCTCTAATTTGGTTCTAATTATGCCTGATAGTTTATATGTATAGCTTTTATACTCTGAAAAACTGGAAGCTCTCGCGCAAAACCGGAAGTGGTAGAAATTTTTTTATGATGTCTATTTATTTCTATAGGCGACTTCTCTATATTCTGTAATTTTCAAAGCGATCGGATAATTAGCAACAAAGTTATGCAATTATTCAATTATTATTATGCAATTTCTCACTTCGGATGCATAAAAATTTTAGATATAAATATTCATTTTCTATTCCAGTACGTATCTTTCAAACCAAATTTCAAAACCATTTTCGAGTTGAGCTAGGGAGCTTCCAGAAAAAAAAAAAAAATTAAAAAAAAATTAATTATAACGAAAAAAAAAGCATGTCAAATTTTATTTGCCACTTAATTACTGATACTAAATATTTTTCGATTTTGCTGGTTTACAATAGGCTTCATCCATGAGTGATAACAAGAACAATTCTTAATGGATTTTGATAAAACTTGGCTTGAGTATTTGTATTTACCCATAGATGACCCCTATTGAAAATCAAATAAATCAAAATATATTTAGTGTCAGTTATTGCCCTTGTTCTTTTAAACGGGTTCCATTTTTGTCTCCTAAACACTCTACATGGCACAATTCTTGACCGATTTTGATGAAACTTGGTGTGAGAGTGTGTTATAACTCAAGGATGAACCCTATTTAAAATCAGCAAATCAAAAAAAATTTAGTATGAGTTACTGCTCTTGTTCTTGAAAACGCGACCAATTTTAGCTTGTAAACACTCTTGAAAGAATAATTCTTCATGGATTTTGATTAAACTTGGCTTGAGTATTTTGTTTTTACCCAAGGATGAACCCTATTATAAATCAAATAAATAGAAATATATTTAGTGTCAGTTATTGCCCTTGTTCTTGAAAACTCGTTCAATTTTAGCTTGTAAACACTCTAGAAAGAACAATTTTTAATGGATTTTGACGTAATTTGGCTTGAGTATTTGTCTTCTCCCAAGCTTACCCTATTGAAAATCAGATAAAACAAGTGTCAGTTATTGCCTTTGTTTTTGAAAACGCTTTCAACTTTTGGCTTGTAAACACACTAAACATTCATTTTTGACAAAACTCGCTGAAATCGTTTGATATCACCCAAGGATGAGCCCTATTAATAGTTAAAGATATCAAAATATTATTAAGGGTGAAACCTATTGCACATCGTGAAAATACCAAAAAATATTTAATGAGTTGTTATTTATATTAGGTACAATTCTTGACAGATTTTAATGAAACTAGACACCCTAGAAAAAAAGTATGTGGCGGAAGGTTGAAAATTTCATTCTGCTAATTGTTACTGTACTGAAAAGTCTTTATTCAAAATCAATGCTGCCAGTGGGCGTATATTACCTTGCCTGGCAAGCTATCTTCTTTTATTTTCCCAATTTTCCCCGGACTCCTACACCCTTTCATTGGTTGAAATATGACAGGTTGTTTTAATCTCATTACACAATGTCAGAGGTGAGTAAATTCTTTTGTGTAAAGTATTCTCAACTATGCCTATGCTCGAGAATTTGCTCAGATGCATTTGTGAACTCTAATTTGAGAATATTCTCAGTCTGAGAATTATTCTCAAATTTGAGTACAATTTTAGATTGAGATTTTTTTTTTGTTTTTTCTCAGGACCAATTCTACTCACAGGCTCATCAATTTTGTTGAGTGTATGTGCAGGACCCAAAAAATACACAAAAATTTTATGGGTGTTACAATTAGGTTGGTTTTAAATGTTAGCGTTTTTTTCCACCACTCGCGGAAGCTTGGCGGTTTGCTGCACGGCTTATGTTTCCATCGAAGCGAGTAATTTCATTCTCGATTCGCTGTTTTGCGAGAGACCCCCTGCTGCAAAATTGCCTCCACATGTGGAAAATGTCAGTTATATTATTAGATATCGTCTGCTAGTTGGCACAGAGCCAAGTCAGTCACATGACTTGATAGTATTGCATGTTGGGTAATATCCGTGCGGTGACAATAGCGTCACTCGTGTCCTAGTCATAGGCGTGTGAAGGTGGTGGGGTTTTGTCTGTATGTTTATCTGTTTATGATTAAACTATATGTACAAGCCTCTGTATATGGTGACTTAACATGGAAGCAGAGCCTGTTTAATAAAGAAATTCTCAAATACGCTAAAAATCTGATTCCGAGTGTACCGGATGTAAACAACCAAAATGGCGGCGTCCTACAAAACCCCACCACCCTTCAACATTGAATTGAAGCCGTACTCGAGATGGGTGGATGAAATTAAGGCATGGGAGAATCTCACAGATTTGGAACCAAAAAGAGAGCATTGGCGATAGCGTTGAGTTTTAGTGAACACGGAGGTATTAGAGACAAAGTTTTCAGTGAATTGGAGATCGACACGTTAACCCAAGAAAATGGTGTAAAAACATTGATTGAATTTTTGGATAAACTATACAAAAAGGATTCTTTGACTGAAGCCTATGAAGTCTACATAGAGTTTGATAGAGTTTGGCATTTAAAATTTTGGATTGTGCTGGTCTAGAGCCAAAAGATAAACAATTGGTGTTAACTGGTGTGGATTATTCAAACACAGACACTCTCTTCCAGCAAATGACCACTGCTCTGAGAAATTTTTTCGGACAACAGGCTTTAGGACTGAGTAATAGTGTTTCAAGTACTGCTATAAAGATAGAATCCACAGATGCAGAATCAAGAATTTACGCCACAGAAGAAATCTTTGCAGCTCAGAATAGGGGTTTTTCCTAGATATCCGAATTATAGAAGAAATAATTATCGACCACAACAAAACCAATATCAGGAGGTCACTAAAAAGATAAATCCACCAGGGCCTGATGGAAACCCTCTCCGTTGCAAAAGCTGCGGATCTTTTCGACACTTACTGAAGGAATGTCCAGATTCCTACGAAAGCATGAGACAGAATAAATTTGTTGAGAAAGCTGTTTTGTTTACTGGAAACGATGATACTGAATTCAGCATGTACTTCTACAGTGGCAGGGGAAGCATGGATGTCCACATTCTTAGACAGTCTTAATAAAAACGAAAAAAGACGGGTTAGACGTGAACCAGGAGAAAAGGTGTTCAAATTTGGTGGCGGTAGGTGTTTAAAATCAAAATATAAGGTGACATTTCCGTGTAAGATGGGGGGTGTTGAGTGTTTTATAGTGTCAGATGTGGTTGACAGTGATATACCCTTATTACTGAGTATTGAGGCAATGACAAAGGTGAAAATAAAGTTGGACCTTGAAAACGATTCTGCTGAAATCTTTGGAAAGAGTATTCCTTTGGACTGCACCTCGGCTGGTCATTACTGTATCCAGCTAGAACAAGATGAAGAAATCTTCATAACAATGGAAGCTGAGAAGAAGATGGTTGAGAAATTACACAAGCAGTTCGCGCATCCTTCTTCACGTAGGCTCAAATCTCTAATGAAGGATGCAGGTGTGCTAAATGAAAACTGTTCAAGAATAATTAATGAACTTGAGGAAAACTGTGATGTTTGCAAAAGATATCGAAAAACTCCATCAAGGCCAGTTGTGTGTCTACCTTTGGCTACACAATTTAATGAGGTTTTTGCCCTAGTGTTTTATAGTGTCAGATGTGGTTGACAGTGATATACCCTTATTACTGAGTATAGAGGCAATGAAAAAGGCGAAAATAAAGTTGGACCTTGAAAAAGATTCTGCTGAAATCTTTGGAAAGAGTATTCCTTTGGACTGCACCTCGGCCGGTCATTACTGTATCCAGCTAGAACAAGATGAAGAAATCTTCATAACAATGGAAGCTGAGAAGAAGATGGTTGAGAAATTACACAAGCAGTTCGCACATCCTTCTTCACGTAGGCTCAAATCTCTAATGAAGGATGCAGGTGTGCTAAATGAAAACTGTTCAAGAATAATTAATGAACTTGAGGAAAACTGTGATGTTTGCAAAAGATATCGAAAAACTCCATCAAGGCCAGTTGTGTGTCTACCTTTGGCTACACAATTTAATGAGGTTTTTGCCCTAGACCTTAAATTTTGGAAACCAGGTGTGTATTTTCTCCACATTATAGACATGGCCACTAGATTTAGTATAGCATCAGTTATTTACAGCAAAACTCCTGATACTATCATTGAGCAGATATTGATCAAATGGATTGGAGCTGGTTTTGGTGCACCAAAAAAATTTCTCGCAGATAATGGAGGGGAATTTGCGAATGAAAGATTTCGCTATATGTGTGAGAATATGAACATTGAAGTAATTAACAAATCAGGTTATTCCCCTTGGCAAAATGGACTTTGCGAAAGGAACCATGCAATAGTGGATGATTTTGTAAAGAAGATTCTAGAAGATAATCCAAAACTCAAGATCGATAGTGCTTTAACATGGGCGGTTAAAGCAAAAAAAATGCAAAAAACTCTCTTCAGATGGTATATGGATGGAGTCCCCATCAACTAGTTTTTGGCACCAACCCGAATCTACCATCTGTTCTAATGACAAGTTACCGGCACTGGAAGGCACAACACGTAATGAACTCTTTGCAAGCCATCTTAATGCTTTACACTCTGGAAGAAGAGCCTTTATAAAGGCTGAAAGCTCAGAAAGAATAAGGAGAGCCCTACGCCATCAAATTAGAGGGAATCCTGATGAACATTTTCAATCCGGTGACAAGGTGTATTATAAGAGGGAAGATAGTCAAAAATGGAAAGGCTATGGGTACGTTATCGGACAAGATGGCAAAGTGGTGTTCATTAGACATGGAAATATCTATGTGAGAGTACATCCCTGCAGATTAAAATTGGAGAAGGATCACCTGAAGTTCTTAATAAAGAAGCAGCAGAAAATGATGCCAAATTTTAGGCGGTGCCACCTGTTGCAGAATCCATTGAAGATGAGCTAGATGAGTCAACTCCAGCATCAAATTTAGAAAACCCTACAACCCCTGTAGTACAGCCACAAGAGTCTATTACGGTTAAAGAAAATAGAGATCTTCCAAAAACAGGTGATGTCATTTCTTATAAACTTTTAGATAGCAATCAATGGAAGAAGAGTGTTGTAATAAGCAGGGGAGGGAAAGCAACTGGAAGAAATTGGGCGTATTTAAATATACAGGATGAAACAAACAACATGTAAAGGGCCTAGATTTTGCAACAGAAGTAAAAGAATGGAAATTAGATTTGGAAGAGGTCCAGATTAACCAGTCTGATGGGAATAAGAAAATTGAAGAGGCTAAAGAAAAAGAACTTTTGAATTGGAAAAACTTTAAAGTATATAGTGAAGTGCAGAATAATGGACAGAATTATATTAGTTCTAGATGGGTTATTACAGAGAAATCAATTGACGGTGAAATTGGATATAAGGCGAGACTTGTGGCGAGAGGTTTTGAAGAGTCTGATGTCAAATCTGATTCGCCCACTGCTAGGAAAGAAACTATGCGCATCATATTAGCTTTATGTGCTACCTTAAATTGGAAATGTGAATCAATCGACATTAAGGCTGCCTTTCTTCAAGGAAAGCCTATGTCCCGTGAAGTGTTTCTTAAACCTCCTAAAGAGGCTGTGAATAATGATCAATTGTGGAAATTAAACAAGTGTGTATACAGCTTGAATGATGCTTCGCGTCACTGGTTTATCAGTGTGAAGGAAGAATTAGTCGAATTAGGGTGTGTTCAATCTATCATAGACCCAGCACTTTTTTTCTGGCATGATAATAAAAAAATCAGTGGCATATTCATAATGCATGTAGACGATTTTCTTTGGGCTGGAAACGAAAAGTTTCGGAATTTGATTATCGATAAAATTCAAAATAAGTATCAAAGTGGAAGGGAAGGTATTTGCATATTCAAATACATTGGACTTGAAATTATTCAAAATGATAAGGGCATTACCATGCACCAGAAAAGCTATGCTGAGTCTAATGATCCTGTTGAAATTGTAGCTAATCGCCTTAAGCGTAAACAAGATAGCTTAAATCCTGAAGAAACTAGTTCTTTACAGGAAATAATTGGTCAGTTTAATTGGTTAGCAAACCAAACTCGTCCTGACTTAAGTTATGACGTTCTTGATATAAACGTGTCTGTGTTAAAAATGCCAAGGTTGAAACTTTAGCATTTGCTAATAAGCTAGTCAGAAGAGATAAAAATGATAATTGTGAGCTTTTTTTTCCTAATTTAGGGAAAATCAAAAACATCCAAATTGTTTTGTTTTCAGATGCCTCATATGCAGATCTAGGGGATGGGGTCTATTTTTGCTAGGGGATAACGGAAAGTGTTGTCCAATTGCTTGGGCTGCTAAGAAAATAAGGAGAGTTATAAAAAATTGATAGACTGATATGTCATTTTATCTAGGCTCATTGCTAACAGAAATTTTATTTCTTGATCATGCATGTAATAAAATCCCAATTGTAAGTTATATTGATAACAAGTCTTTATATGAAAATCTTTATTGAACTAAATTGGTACAAGAGAAACAATTAAGAATTGACATTGCATCCATAAAACAAATGTTAGAAAGAGGGGAATTGCAAGCAGTTAATTGGATTGTAGAAAGTCGACAATTGTCAGATTGTCTCACTAAAAGGGGGGCCTCATCTGTCCATCTCCAGAACATCTTCATTCATGGTGAATTTCCCACCTATGTAAATGTGGATAAATAACATGTAAATAATGCAATTACTAGTTTATTCTGTAATGTAATATTTATTTAACATTTCATTGTTTGTAATTTGTTTTGAACTCACCACCTTTAGCACCACCTTATAGAATATTTATATATTCATGTAATAGAAAGAGGGGAGTGTCAGTTATATTATTAGATATCGTCTGCTAGTTGGCACAGGGCCAAGTCAGTTACATGACTTGATAATATTGCATGTTGGGTAATATCCGTGCGGTGACAATAGCGTCACTCGTGTCCTAGTCATAGGCGTGTGAAGGTGGTGGGGTTTTGTCTGTATGTTTATCTGTTTATGATTAAACTATATATGAAGAAGCCTCTGTATATGGTGACTTAACAGAAAACGCACATTGCTCCTTGTTCTTTGTTTGGTCCACCAAATTATAGCCAATAGACGATTTTGTTCCAGCAATTGATCGTCAATACGTTGTCTTTATGCTGGGACTGGCTAGGATTATATAAAACATGATTTTCCTGGACTAACTCAATCAATTTCTCCATCATTTCGCTAGTGAACTTGATGTTGTCTGCCATTTTTAATTGGAAATACCACAAAATAGGTCCTTTGTAGGTAAATGCGCTCGGGGTTTGTTATTTCGCGTTTAAAAATCAAGCAGTGATTGATATTTATTTCCGCATTCGGCTAGCCAGTACCATGAAAATTGAAGGTTTGATTGTGTTGCCTCTAACCGCCTGCCACGAGCAGGTCAAAACCTGCGTACATGGAAAACCAGCCTTATGGGTTATATAGATGATACCTTTTAATATCGTATTCAAGACGGAAAGAATCATTAGATAATCCTATTAATCTATTTAGACAATTGAGCTAACATGAAAAAGTCTTCACTCATACCATCACAGAGAATACAATTTCTTGGTTTATAATTGATTCCATGGAAATAATATAGCTTGACAGGCAAGGTAATATACGCCCACTGGCAGCATTGATTTTGAATAAAAAATAAAATATACATATACTTCTTTTCAAAAACAGAGCAATAATTGATATTAAATATTTTATGATTTATCTGATTTTCAATAGGGTTCATCCTTAGGTGATTCCACATACTCATGCCAAGTTCCATTTAAATCAGTCAAGAAATGTGACTTGCAGAGTGTTTATGAGCTAAAAAAATCGAAATCATTTGAAAGAACAAGGGCAATCAAATATTATGTGATATTTCTTGTTTTCAATAGGGTTCATCCTTGAGTGATAATTAACAATTGCAGCAAATTTTGTCAAATCTGTTAATCATTGTGCCTTCTAGAGGGTTTACAAACTAATACTAAATATTTTCATCATTAGGTGATTAAAAATACTCATGCCGAGTTATGTCAAAATCGCTCAAGAATTGTGACTTTTAGAGTGTGTAAAAGGAAAAAAATTGAACACATTTTATAAAGCAAGGGCAATAATTCGTATCAAATATATTTCGATATATTTTATTTTCAATGGGGTTCATCCTTAGGTGATATTAAACAATTTCAGCAACTTTGTCAAAATCGGTCAATAATTGTGCTTTGTAGAGTGTTTACAAGCCACTAAATATTTTTTTTTTATTTAACTGAATTTCAATAGGGTTCATCCTTAGGTGATTACAAATACTCATGCCAAGTTACGTCAAAATCACTCAAAAATTGTGACTTGTAGAGTGTTCACAATGCAAAAATCCAACACATTATATAGAACAAGGGCAATAATTCGTATTGAATATATTTCGATATTTTCTATTTTCAAAAGGGTTCATCCTTGGGCGATATTAAACAATTTCAGCAAGTTTCATCAAAATCGCTCAATAACTGTTCTTTGTAGGGTGTTTACAAGCCAAAAATTGAACAGGTTTTCAAAAACAATGGGAAATCACTGACACTAATTTTTTTCAATTTAACTGGGTTTCAATAGGCTTCATCCTTGGGTGATAGCAAATTCTCAAGCCAAGTTTCATCAAAATCCATTTAGAATTGTTCTCTCAAGAGTGTTCAAAAGCTAAAATGGAACACGTTTTCAAGAACAAGGCCAATAACTCATACTAAATGTTTTTCAATTTTGCTGATTTTCAATAGGGTTTATCCTTGAGTTATAACATACTCTCACAGCAATTTTCATCAAAATCAGTCAAGAATTGCACGTTGTAGAGTGTTTACAATCCATTCAAGAACAAGGGCAAGAACTCATACTAATTTTTTTCCGATTTCGCTGATTTTCAATAGGGTTCATCCTTGCGTGATCATAAACACTCATATCAAGTTTCATCTAATTCTGTCAAGAAATGCTCCTTGTAGAGTGTTTATGAGCAATTGTGGACGGACCAACGGACAGATGTGGGTGACGACAATATACGCCCCCCATTTCATGTGGGCGTATAAAAATCGCTCAATAATTGTGACTTGTAGAGTGTTTACAAGGCAAAAATCCAACACATTTTATAAAACAAGGGCAATAATTCGTATTAAATATATTTCAATATATTCTTTTTTCCATAGGGTTCATCCTTGGGTGATATTAAATAATTTCAGCAAGTTTTGTCAAAATCAGTCAATAAATGTGCTTTGTAGAGTGTTTACAAGCCAAAAATTGAACACGTTTTCAAAAACAAGGGCAATAACTGATATTATTTTTTTTTAGATTTGACTGGTTTTCAATAGGCTTCATCCTTGGGTGATAACATATAGGCCTACTCAAGCCAAGTGTCATCAAAATCCATTAAGAATTGTTCTCTCAAGAGTGTTTACAAGCTAAAATTGAACGCGTTTTCAAGAACATGTTTGAACGATGCTTATTAAGTCTTACACTAAATGAAGTAACAGTTTGCCCTACATATTGAATTCCACATTCCGAACATGTTTAACAATAAATCACAAAATTGGATGTGCAATTAACAGCATTTTGAAAAACACTCTGGAGTCTTTACTTGTTATTGTATTGGTGGTATTTATGGTGTCGCACGCTTTACATGGAGGTCTTCGTCGTAAGCAAGGTGAGCATCTCCAAGTATCTACATTCGTAGGCCTATCACTTTTATTCCATAACTTATTAGCGTGAAGGATGTCACCAATAGACTTGTTTCTTTTCTCTGCCATGATGATCTTACTATCTTTCATAACTATCTTCATTCTTTCACTGGTATCTAATAACGTTTTATCTTTAGCCATATTTCTGATGTTGGGTTGACGAGGATCATTATGTTATAACCCAGGGTATGATCTTTTTGTTGCTGTCATTGTCCTTTATATTGGTCTCATAGTGAATGAGTTCTTGACGAGTTTTAAAGGGGTACAGGCTTGATTTTTAGGGGTCGTTTTGAGCCTTTGTTACATTTAAACAGTCATCAGAAATACTCAAGCTCTAAGAAAATCGCAAAATACCTTGAAATATACCTCAAACAAAATTTCACTTTTCATTTTTTTTCCCGTGCTGTACGCGGCTGGTCTCGAGTCAGTCTGAAAATTGTGTGTCCTGTTGACAAAGTCTACAATTGAAAATGCGTTGTAGTCTATTTATATAGATGACCGCTATTGCACGACGGGGAGGATAACTCTTTGATTATCAAGACGAACCGTTTTCCAATATGGCGGGACGTTCGTAATATCTTAAGGCATTATGGTTTTTCAAACACGAATAATTATGGATACGTTTAAGAATTAAACGATAAAGATTTATCGCAAATACTCCAATCCATTATTCATGGTATGGAAAAAGACGTAGACGTAGAAGTCAATGGAACAATCCTGACGATCATGGATATGTCTTTGTTAATACCAGGAAAACAAGCAGGACATAAAGTTATGATAAATATTGGTCGTTAAAAAATAACTGATTGGAATATGATAATAAAAAGAAACTAGAGCCAATTATGGCACAGAGTGGGACTTTGCAAACGTCGCAAAATTGCAACAGACAGGCCGAAACATCTTTTTTTTTCCTGGAAGCATATGGCCAAAGCAACGAGGTATCTGTGTGCAAAGAATTTTCTGGAAAAACGTTATTTCCTACTGACATAATTCGCTGACCTATATAAATGCTACATTGAAAGTTTACCTGGATGTGCCACGCCCATCTCATTTTTTTTGCGTAAATCTAATAACAATTCAAAATATATATTCACGGTACAAATTTGAAGCTTGTACATCTAATAGATCACAAGATATACACACATACATTTCAAAAAAGCTAAATGTACTTCAATTTTAAAAGTGCAAAAATTAAATTTTCATTTTTAAAACTTTTCATATACATTTCTGGAAAATTGACAAGAAGCGCCTTAAGAATCTGAAAATAATAACCCTTTAAATTAATAAGGTCACGCTCTAGAGCAGTCCAAAGTTGTGAAATGTGAGGTTTTCAGGCAGCTATAAACCGGAAGTGGACGTCGGAGGTCAAATGTCTAAGTATTGAATGATAGACACGGTCAATGACCTTTGAAATACTAAAGGTCAAGGTCACCAAGGGTCAAGGTCACGAGAAATAAGCTTCCAAAATTAGAAAAAAATCAACCAGTTTGCTATTGTCTAGAAATTGCAACAGGTCGAATCATCTGATTAACTGGAATGAACTGGCCAAAGCAATGAGGTATCTTGTGTGCAAAATACTTTTTTAAAAACGCTATTTCCTACAGACGTAATTCTCTGACCCATGAAAAGGGTAAATTCTAAATTTACCCGGGTGTGCCACGCCCATCTCATTTTTTTAGCGTGAATCTAATCACATTCAAAATGTATATTCACGGTACAAATTTGAAGTTTGTACATCTAATAGATCACGAGATATACACACATACATTTCAAACAAACGTAAATGCGGCAATATGTACTTTTAGTTTCAAAAATCGAAAAATTCAATTTTCACTTTAAAAACTTCTGTTGTACATCGTTAGAAAGAGGACAAAACGTACTTTAAGAAACTGAAAAAATTAACACTCTAAATTAATTAGGTCACGCTCTAGAGCAGTCCAAAGTTGCGAATTTTGCTGTTTTCGGGCAGTTATAAAACCGGAAGTAGACGTAGGAGGTCAAAGTATCAACTGATAGCCAAGGTCAATGACCTTTGACCTACTATAGGTCACGGTCATCAAAGGTCAAGGTCACGAGAAATAAGCCCCCAAACTTCGAAAAAATTCAACCGGATGTTGCAAAAATGCAAAAGCGAAATTCAAAAAGTTTCCAGTTTAGTTGCAATTTTTATGTTCTTTCATTTGACACCAAAATCATCTCAATCGGACTAGCCATAATGTCTGAATAAAAATCGCTCACTTTCAGGAAAATCAAAATGGCGGTGATAGTTGCGCATGCGGCCTTGATTTTATTTTCTTCATTTTTTTGTATGACTAATGACTACCCGATGATTCAAGTTTGAATCTCATACATTAATAAAAAAAGGAAGTTATTCAACCGGACGTAAAACTCCATTTTTCGCAAAAACCGGAAGTGACGCAAAATTTTTGACCTACTTTTTGAAAATCATTCCATGGGCCTTATATGCTCAATTTTTTTTAGATGAATCACACTAAAAACAACAAAGTTGCAAAAAATTGCAAAATACAGCAGTAGTATAAGTATATTCAGATTTAGCGCATGCAATGCCCATAGGGTATATTTACAGTAGGGTATATTCCTTAATTAGATTTATAGCATCTTTAGGTGTATAAGTAATTAATACCCCTTTAACATCTCTATTTCCTTGGCATTGCATGCGCTAAATCTGAATATACTACGAAGCTATTCTTCTTTTAATAAAGTTTAATTCAGATTTAGCGCATCCAATGCACATAGATTTACAGCAGGGTATATTCATTAATTAGCATCATCAATGTAATCGTAATGTAAGCGAGTGGTAATATCTATTACTAAAAAATGTCTTTAATAAACAGTCACTCTCCCTCAATGTATATTGGGTCGGGAGACATTCAAAAATCTTTAACTAAACTTCCCGGTTTCCCGTGGGCTAAATATAAAGGCGAGAAACATCTTCCGGGTGATAATTACACTGGTCCGGGAACAAGGTTAGACTTACGATTGGATGAAAATGATAATCCAAAACCAGGTGAATAACCAGTTAAAACACTAAAACACGACAAACTATACAGAAATGAAGACTTACAATTTCAACACGAAGCAGACAAACAAATGATTAAAGAATTAGAATCTATTCCAAATCCCACATTTAGAGAAAAAGTTGAAAGAGCGCTAATCATAAGATTATTAAAATCAAAAATGAAATTTGGTATGGGAATAGCAGATGAAGTTCATAAAGAATTCAGAAAAACTAAAAACTTTTTAAAAGTGAAAGTATTCGCCAAAGACGATATATGGTCAGCAGATACGCTTCGATGCGGCCTTGATTTTATTTTCTTCATTTTTTTGTATGACTAATGACTACCCGATGATTCAAGTTTGAATCTCATACATTAATAAAAAAAGGAAGTTATTCAACCGGACGTAAAACTCCATTTTTCGCAAAAACCGGAAGTGACGCAAAATTTTTGACCTACTTTTTGAAAATCATTCCATGGGCCTTATATGCTCAATTTTTTTTAGATGAATCACACTAAAAACAACAAAGTTGCAAAAAATTGCAAAATACGGCAGTAGTATAAGTATATTCAGATTTAGCGCATGCAATGCCCATAGGGTATATTTACAGTAGGGTATATTCCTTAATTAGATTTATAGCATCTTTAGGTGTATAAGTAATTAATACCCCTTTAACATCTCTATTTCCTTGGCATTGCATGCGCTAAATCTGAATATACTACGAAGCTATTCTTCTTTTAATAAAGTTTAATTCAGATTTAGCGCATCCAATGCACATAGATTTACAGCAGGGTATATTCATTAATTAGCATCATCAATGTAATCGTAATGTAAGCGAGTGGTAATATCTATTACTAAAAAATGTCTTTAATAAACAGTCACTCTCCCTCAATGTATATTGGGTCGGGAGACATTCAAAAATCTTTAACTAAACTTCCCGGTTTCCCGTGGGCTAAATATAAAGGCGAGAAACATCTTCCGGGTGATAATTACACTGGTCCGGGAACAAGGTTAGATTTACGATTGGATGAAAATGATAATCCAAAACCAGGTGAATAACCAGTTAAAACACTAAAACACGACAAACTATACAGAAATGAAGACTTACAATTTCAACACGAAGCAGACAAACAAATGATTAAAGAATTAGAATCTATTCCAAATCCCACATTTAGAGAAAAAGTTGAAAGAGCGCTAATCATAAGATTATTAAAATCAAAAATGAAATTTGGTATGGGAATAGCAGATGAAGTTCATAAAGAATTCAGAAAAACTAAAAACTTTTTAAAAGTGAAAGTATTCGCCAAAGACGATATATGGTCAGCAGATACGCTTCGGTTATTCCTCTAAAAAACAAAACGGGTCTGACTGTTAAAAAAGCATTTGAAAGGATAATGAAACACAAAAAACCGAAAAAGTTGTGGGTAGATCAAGGAACAGAGTTTTATAATCAGAACATGAAATCTCTAGAGTTTGAACTTTACAGAACGTATAACGAAGGTAAAGCTGTAGTAATTGAGAGATTTAACAGAACTCTGAAAAACAAATTATTCAAAAAGTTCACTGAATTGAAGTCTCAAAAATGGCTGAAAATATTACCGATTGTCGTCGATGAATATAATAACAAAATTCATTCATCTATAAAAGCGTCTCCTTCGGAAGCTTCAAAAAATCCAGATATTATCAAATCAATCAACACACAAAACAATTGTGAAAATTTAAATATTAAAGTCAAATTCAAAGTTGGAGATCTAGTTCGTATTTATAAATATAAAAGTAAATTCGAAAAAGGTTATGTTGGCTATTGGACGAATGAAATTTTCATTATTGATAAAGTTAATAAAACTTCACCACCAACTTACAGTTTAGTAGATTTACACGGTGAAGGTAGATTTTATCAAAACGAACTACAAAAAACTGACTTTTAAATAAAATGATTACTTTGGAAGAATTCTTGCAAAGATACGGAACAGACACTACCACAAATTTTCAGTTAATACGATGGGCAGAAGAATTAAACATAAAACCTTTTTACTATTGCATGTGCGATGAAATATCATCTCTTAAAAATAAAACAAAGTTCTACGCTATAACTAATATCCACACTTCAGATCAAAAAGGCGTTTATCATTCTGCTTTATTCAAAGGGGATTCGATGTATTTTTCGATTCGTATGGATTAGATCCAACTAAAGAAATAATCGATTTGAAGTATAGTCCGATCAAATGTTCTACTTTTCAAATTAAAAAACCAGAGGATAAATTTTGTGGTCAAGTTTCTCTTTGGGTTTTATATCAATTAAGTTTAGGCAAGTCGTTTGAAGAAATAATATTACATCTTGTTTAAAAAAATAGCCAATAAATTTGGTTTAGGAAAGTTAAAAAATCAAGCTCGCTCAATATCGATCAATAAATTCAAACCATATTTTGTAGATCAAACTGGAGACACGCTTCAAGGTGATATAGATATGAACAATTTCAAAATAACTAATTTAAGATTTCCTCATCAGAAAAAAGATGCAATTAATAAAGGTTATTTAACTCAAACAACTAAAAGTTTACATCAAAAAATAACCGTATTAGATAAAGATAGTAAAAACCAATTAGAAAACCATCAAAAACTTTTAGACTCGCATCATAAAAAACTAGAAAGTTATCAACGACAATTGGGTAACATAGTCGATAAAACTCACTTAAATTCATTAATATCCCAACTAGACGAAAAAATTACAAAGCAAAAGTCAGATTTGAAACAACTGATAGGTAACATTAAACCTGGTGTAAACGAAGAAAGATTACAACAGGAATTAACTAATTTAGAAACGAAACTTAGTGGCAGCGGCGAACTCAAAGAAATCAAAACCTATATTCAATAGCAATTAGTTAGTGTGGTCGATAAAACTCAGTTACAAGATTCCAATTCATTAATATCTAAATTAGACGAAAAAATTACCAAGGAAAAATCATATATTAGACAATTAATAAGCAACATTAAACCAGGTATAAACGAAAACAGATTGAAACAAGAATTATCCAATCTTGAAACTAAACTTAGTGATAACAACGAACTAGCCGATATTAAAACCTATATTCAACAGCAATTGGGTAATGATAAAAGTCAGTTAACCTCATTAATTTCTCAATTAGATCGAAAAATTGACTCAAATGATAATGAAATTAAAAAAAGAAGAATCAAGAATTAAATAATAAAGAAAGACCTTATTATTATTTTACTTTCCCCTTTGCAGATGGTAATACAGAAAAGTACGGGTTTATTACAAAATACAAAGGGAGATTAATTTCCCCCAGATTTGAAGGAGTTTTTGACAAAATAAACCTGGCAAGATTTGAACTTGCGAGTTCACCAGATAGTAATGAAGCAATCATTACTATATTATTTCCTTTAAAAGTAAAAATAAAATCAGTAATATTTTCTCAAAAATTACCAACTGCGAAGATTAATAGAGAATTTTGGACAATATCAAAAGATGGAAAAAAAATAAAGTTCTAAATATTAAACATGATGAATTTACAAATAACAATCATCTTTATGACATAGTAATAGATACAGATTTTGTCGATGGATTTGAATACAGAATAAACCTTGAGCCATCTGATGTATTTACCGTAACCGAGTATGGTTTATATTTCCTAGATTTGATATTAATGAAAAACCACAAATTACCAATTCAGTAATTAACAAGGTCTTACAATATAGAGGAAGAAAAACATATTCATTTTTGAAATGGAAAGAATTTGAACATTTTAGATTTTATTTTGATTTTGGTAATAAATTTACTTCAATCGATATTGATAAATCTCAAGTAAATAAAACATTTGTAACACCTCCCGTATTTATAATTGGAAAAGTCAGTACGTTTTTTGCAAATTTTAAAATAGGAAAAATAATTGAAATTCCACAGGAACAATATTTTCCTAAAAATGTTAATCGTATGGTTGAATTTGCCATAACAATTATTTTAGAATATCTTGGTGTTAAAGATAAAGACAATCGCATACATCAGATTCATGAAAATTATGCTGGCTTATCAGAAATACAGCTAATTTGATACCACGGAAGAATTACAAGATGTCATGATACGTAAACAAAAAGAGTTAGAAGAAGAATTCAATCATTACAAAAAGTTAACGAAATGTTGGGGTAGGATAGACACTACTTTTAAAACTATAAGTGTTATATCAGCTTGTCTGATAACAACAGCAACCACTGTAACAGCGAGTATTTCTCTGCCAATATTTATTCCAGCTATCTTAAGAGCTCTGACAGCGATTCAAACATCGTCATGTGGTATGATTACTATTGGGTTTATCTCTAAAAGGAAATTATATTACAAAACCATATCAAATTTAATAAGAACATACTTGGATAAATTATTCATCTTTTTCGAAAGAAGCAAATCCGACAAAATAATTACCATAGAAGAACTGGTAGAATTCAATGAAATATTCGATGAATTGAGAACGAAAATTGAATCTATTAAAATAGAACATAAAAAATCGAAAAAGAAACATGCAGAAAAAAATTGAAAATGAATTATTTGCGAAAGTGGTTTCTGATATAATTAAAGAGTTTGAAAGTTTTAATGGTCAAATTGAAATCGACGGATAAAAATTTTCGAAGATGGAAAATTCAAACAAAATATGACTTTAGCTTTCTTTAATGTGGCAATGATTGGCAGAGTTGTCGATAATATGAGTGAAAAATCAGATAGTTCAGATTGGTATTTTACTGGTGATATAATATATCGTACGGACAATTTCAAACCAATCAAAAGATCAAACGTAGGAAAAGGAACTCAACTGCTATTTACAATCAAAGAATACGTTGGAGAATATTGTTATATTCCTACTGACGGAGCTTGTTTTATAAAGTGTGTAAATTATGTTTTAAAACGTGATTTGACAAAAGAATTTGATGATTTTATTTATTCCTATTCAAAACATAACAGAAATGGAATCATGACTCATGGAAAAAAATAAAACTTCGTTCCAAATTTATAATCCTAAAAATAGACATTTATATCCTACAAAAATAAACAATCCATCAGAATGGGTTTTGTATTTACACAACGATCATTTCTTTTTGATAAAAAGAGATAACAAAAGTTTGGGAATAAAAGAGATAAAAGATAAGTATCAACAAGTATGGAAGTCCTGAGTTAACGTCGAACTTGTTTCGGAATTTAATCCAGCGTCCACGTCGCCCAATTCCCAACCCGAAACTCTTTGCTTGGGACTCCGAGACGTATACAGAAAAAGAAACCGGTAAAACAATACCATATGCATGTTCTTTGGTAAACTTGGAAAAGCTGCGAAAAATATTAGAACGAATAAATTGTCGTTTTCCAGATCTAAACCAACAGACGATGTTCCTGAAGAGTTTTATGAAAAAATAATGAATATAGTTCACATTTTCGTAGGGATAGATTGCATAGACCAAATGTTGAAACATTTAGGACATGTCGATCAAAAACAATTAACGTTAGTTTCTCATAACGGTAGTGGTTTTGATAATTGGATTATCATTAAAAATATGTCGAAATAACGCATTGTCCTCTCAAAACCACCAGAGGCATACTTCGTTTACCTATATCTAATCCATTTACCGAAAAAGTCTTTACAGAAAAAATGGAATAATGAAAAGAAGTTCATCAACGATAACAATTATCGTCAAAAATTAAATTTCACCTGCTCGTATCAACATGTAGCGAGAAGTTTAAA
Organism: Nipponacmea schrenckii; assembly: GCA_030562195.1. NCBI lineage: Eukaryota > Metazoa > Mollusca > Gastropoda > Lottiidae > Nipponacmea > Nipponacmea schrenckii. The sequence goes on along the minus strand of CM060202.1, from coordinate 1,256,377 downwards.
AGATTGGGGAAAATCAATACCAATGAATTTAAGAAAGATCGATTTAGATATTGCGTCTATAAACGAATCGAATTGGGAGTCCCGAAGAGAAGAATGGGAATCTTATGCTACAAGAGATACCGTATGTTTAGGCGTGTGTTTGATCAAATACAATCAGGTTATGACAGCTTTGATAGAACAAAGCGTTCTAAATAATTTAACAGCCCCTGCTTTATCTCTCAAAGGTTGGTATCATCTGTATAAAGGAGAAAAAGTTTACTCTCACGTCGATCCGTTAATCAGACATTATGTCGGGCGTTCCGTCAAAGGTGGTAGAGTTTCTGCAAACATAATGAAATTCGCTTCGGATAAATTAGATGAAATATGTAAAGTACTACAACATCATTTAAATACCACCGATTCCGACATCATCGACTTATTTAAAAAATACCAAAAGTCTAATGTTGATTCAAAAGAACAGTTGAAGAAAATCTCTTGTTCTAAATTAATGGCGTTTGACGCTAACGGTCTTTATGCTTCTGCTATGTGTGATGGTGAATACCCGAAAGCTGAATCGGCCAGAGTTTTAAAAGAATCTGAAAAGGCAGAATTTGTCAAGCTTTTCAATAAACAGCAATTTAGACCGAGGTGTGCTATTTTATCGGTTTGGTTTGAATATCCAAAAAGTATGTTTTTTCAACCCATACCAGCCAAAGACAAAATAACTTATTTAGAATGGCCAAACGAAATCTGGCGATAAGATAAGATTCAGAAATGGGTTTTGTAATGACGTTCTCATTTCCGTGGACATACAGGAAATCGTTCGAGCTGGTGGAAGGGTTATCATATTATTAGATGGTATAGTCTATGAAGAAAATTTCCAAACACCTCCCTTTAAAGACTATGTTTTAACTTTAAAGGACAAAAGAAACGAATATCAAAAACAATTTTTTGTGTTTTTCTATAACTAGAAGCGATGTTAGTATCAAATCCGCAAAATTAAAAAATTGCATCGGTATGTTTGCAATATGCTTTTGAAATCTGGCTTTTTCAATATGTCTATCGTGATTACGTCCCTTGATTGTGACGTCAGGTCGGAACAATCTGTGAAACTCTTGACGTAACGTCATATACATTCAATCTTATCGAGATGGCGTCTCCCTTTGATTATGACTAAGAATCTGAGAAATAACAGAGATTAATCTTGGTATAAGAGTTCAACCTTATATGTATAAACCTTTAGCAAATAGGCCTCATGAAGATCAAGAAAATTCATCGGGTTCGGGGAGTGATAGTGATAGACCTAACGACTACGATGAAACTCAACAAGCTAATAATAATGGCGTCTCTATCGATGAATGGTACTTGGTATCCAATTCATTCCGTCTAGGCCTATTATTGACAACAACTCGATAAATATGACAGTTTATGAAAATTTAGGATTCGTTATTTATCAGCCGATTTTTGAAATTATAATACCAACGTTGTAGGAACAATTAATAAAATTAAAATAAGATCGGCCTTCGGATCGAATCATAAATTTTTACCATCGTTCTACTTTCTAGTCTAATCGAATGAAGAAAATTGTATCTGGACCTTTTAGTTTTGTTTTGCAAAGTAATCAGTGGCCTAAATAAGTTTGTACATGATATTAGATAGCAGTAGTATGTTTTCGAGGCACGGGCACTGGTTATTCCCCTGGGGCCAAGAAAATAAAATATGTAATCTACTTTCACTTTCAAATCGCGTTAGTAGTAATGTTATTCTCCGGACCCTGTGGGTTCTTACTCTTAGGTAAGATTTTTTATTTCCTTGGGGTTGTCGAGTAAAATTATAGGTTAATAAGAACGAAAGTTTGGTCTAATATGAACAAATTGTTTTTCAATTTATTGTTAACCTCAACCCCTTTAGACAGTAATTTTCATTTGCCTTCGATTGCCTCTTCTTGGTAGGCCTACACTGCTACAGCCTCGCCGACAACGGACAGTTGAGTTTTTCTTTTTTTGATGGACACTTAGGGTTTTACCAAGAAATCGAAAATCGTTGGCATTGCATCATTTTTTAATGGCACGATCTTGTAGCCAACCGATTTCGCAATATCAAGATCTATCGTGAACTGTTTTTTTTTTCGAAGCGATTCCAATCTAGAATTTTCATTTGGTTTAGGCCCCCTATAGACAGCTATAATAATAATAAACTCTTTAGGCCCAATACACATGGACATGGTCCTGTCTCACATTCAGCCAATGGGGCAATACATTGGAGAAAAAAAAAAGAAAACTAGAATTGCTTACAATTATGAACGTATTTCGAGAGCCTTAAAATATTATGTAGGCTAAATTTGCAATGACCTACATCTAGACAATATATTGAATATCATTTGACCTAGTTTTCAAAGTCATAAAATAATTAGGTCACACCTTCCGTAACGGTTAATGATGGCGAAAATATGAAAATTATCAATTTTTGCTGTATTTAAGTACACTTATCTCTATGAATTTTTTAAGTAAGCCAAATTAAAAAATATCTACTCGTAGACAATATATTGAATATTATTTGACCTAATTTTCAAGGTCATAGATTAAGTGGGTCACACCTTCCGTAGCCGTTAAAGTGACCTAATTTTGAAAAAATCGAAATTTAAATAATTCGAAAGAAAATACGAAATTTGAAAATCGGTCTCCAAGAAAAGGTAGATAAAGATCCATTGTATCTATGTGCTAAATTTCATCAAAATCGGTCTATCAGTAGTGTCTGAATTTCGGATTTAAGAATTGTAACAAAAATTCAAAATGGCGGCCGATATGGCAGCTTGACCTAATTATTTAGGTCAAATCAATTACTATTGACAAGTTATTTCTAAAACAGTTTTCACTTTTCACCTAGCAGTTATAGACCGGAAGTTACGTAATTACGTCATTTGAGGCTAAACCGGAAGTAGAATTTTTTTTTTCACATTTTTTCAAAAATTATAATCATATCGCCTATCAACTGGTAAAGTTTCAAAATTTTACCATTTATATTAAAGGAGAAATCACGGTCTGAAATTTTTGCCGATGACCCTTGAATATTGAATTGCAAATCGTGGGTAAAATATTTAACCTAATTGCATAAAACCTATAATTGTTAGTTGACAAATACATTGAAGTTTTCAAATCTGAAAATCCGGTCAAAATCGAACTGAAAATAAACTTGCTAAAGCAAAAAAATCTCAACTTCCGGTTCTCACTTCCTGTCAGAGATAGAACTTCCGGTTTTGTTTTATTTGATAATAGAAATCATTCTAAGATCAACTGTAGATTTAGAATTTCTGCACCTTTTACCAGTTTGTCTGCAAACTCATCCAAGAATTACAAAAAAAAAAAAATAAAATAAAATAATCCGAACGATTACAATACGTTTTCGCCAAAGTCGAAATACGTAAAAAGAAAAAAATCGAAAATACATAATATCTCAATATACAATTCGTCTAAAATACTAAAAATACACAAGTACATGTGTATCAAATGGACAGATCTATGTTCCGGCGATCAAGTACATGACCACAAAATAAATATACAATACTCCACGTACAATTTGTTTAAAAATACACAAGTACATGTGCATGAAATGGACAGATTTTCAACCTACCATTTGTTTATAAAATGGATTTAATATATAGTTGCCGTGGCCATGCACACGACCGCAAAAAATCACGTATTATTTCAACGTACAATTTGTTATAAAATACACAATTACATGTGTAAATGATGGACAGATTTATCTTCCGGCGATCAAGTACATGACAGCAAAAACCATACATCATTTCAACGTACAATTGATTTTAAAATACACAAGTACATGTGTATAAAATGGACAGATTCATCTTTCTGCGATCAAGTACATGACCACAAAAACCAAGGAATAGACAAGTACATCTGAATGAGATGTACACATGGACATGGTCCTGTCTCACATTCAGCCAATGGGGCAATACATTGGAGAAAAAAAAAAGAAAAAAAGAAAAAAATCGAAAATACATAATATCTCAATATACAATTCGTCTAAAATACTAAAAATACACAAGTACATGTGTATCAAATGGACAGATCTATGTTCCGGCGATCAAGTACATGACCACAAAATAAATATACAATACTCCACGTACAATTTGTTTAAAAATACACAAGTACATGTGCATGAAATGGACAGATTTTCAACCTACCATTTGTTTATAAAATGGATTTAATATATAGTTGCCGTGGCCATGCACACGACCGCAAAAAATCACGTATTATTTCAACGTACAATTTGTTATAAAATACACAATTACATGTGTAAATGATGGACAGATTTATCTTCCGGCGATCAAGTACATGACAGCAAAAACCATACATCATTTCAACGTACAATTGATTTTAAAATACACAAGTACATGTGTATAAAATGGACAGATTCATCTTTCTGCGATCAAGTACATGACCACAAAAACCAAGGAATAGACAAGTACATCTGAATGAGACGATCAGACATCAAAACATAGATATAAAATAAAAAAAATAAAAAAAAAAAAAAAAATTGCCAAAGCGTCAGTGCATATGCTGCGAGCGGGCTACCCAACCCTACTCCATTTTATGTTCTTATTTTTCTATGGAGGGAGAGGTAGGATTTGTCCGTGCTCAAGACCAGCTTTAAGGATGTTTACTCGTCCCCCGACAGTAATAATTTAGATTTTCAAAATGGTTCAAGTTAGGCCAAAATAGAATTGTTGGTGGTGATATACCTGTGAGAAAGGGAAAAATAAAATTAATAAATTACTTAAATCATTAAATCATGGAGAAACACAATTGTTAAGATAGCCATCAGCAAGTAAGTCTATAGTTGGTGAAAAGAATACCTGTGTAACAGGAAGTATGCTTATTTTAATGAAAGATTACCAAGAATCATCCTTCGAAAAGTCTTAAAATCTGATGCTGATTTAAAATTTTCGTCTAGACCATTCCATAAAATTGATCCTTTGTGTTTCATACTTTGTTTAATCAAATTGATTCGTGGTTTTTGCACCACAAGTTTTGACTTTATGCTAGAATTAGGCGTCTGTTTATAGTTAAAAAGGCTTGAAAGGTAGGAAGGAGACAAATTGTTCAGAGTTTTATACATAAATTTATACGAATTAAAATTATGCTCTCTTTATTTTGATAACCCAACGTTTACATTATATTCGGATCCGATGGAAACTCGTACAAAGCTATCTTTTGTCCCGATCTTACTTCACAGTTGAAGGCAGCACATAAAACCATCTTATTTTACAAATACAACTTGCAAACAGAATCAATAGTATACGGTAGAAGGCTATCTAATACGACTCTATGTTCCGACCTTACGTCACAATCAAGGGACGTAAGCGTGATCAGTTTAAAGCACCTAATAATATTTACAAACTTCTACGGCCGATATCTTATGAACGGGGGTGCAAAAAATAAAAATAAACTTTTATTTTTTATTTTCGATATGAAATAGTTGATAAAAACGATAAAATTGACGTTTTCAAAATTTCCATTTCCTATGCCCTTAAAGGTACATTCTGTCACTTGGTGAGCACAGCCTGTAGCACATGTTGCCTTGGTTTATTGACTTACATAAAAAAAAACTCAGATATTTTTTAACATATACATACATAACTGATAATAACAAAAAATACATTAAGTGCCACTTATATTATTACCTTGAAAATTAGATCAAATAATTATCAATTTGAATGTAAATTTATTTCGATCGGATTTTAATATTTAAAAACTTCAATGTATTTGTCAACTAACAATTATTGGTTATCCACAATTCGGTTAAATCCTTTACCCATGATTTGCAATTTAAAATTGAAAGTGGTCATAATAGAGAGCTGGTTTCTTGATGGATTTTGATGAAACTTGGTGTGATTCAATTCAAGTTTTTGCTAACTTTAAGTTAATGCTTTATTATTTTTCTCTTTTTTAGTTCAAGAAATTAAGTCTAAGATTTTAGAAAGAGTGGACTCAGTAACATCAGACGGAGGCACATCAGCTGATGATCAGAAAGTCAGGCCAAAGTATGTCATTTATACCTTTCAGAATTTTTAATTTTAACCATAACATTTTGGCTGCTTTTATTGAAGGTAATATAGCAAAGGTTAACTTATATATAATATTTCAGTTTTAGAGCCCGACATTTTAAAATTTTCTCATTTGAAATTCTGTGTATAGTAAGTATGTCATAGACCATATTTCATTTGTTCTGTTGCTTGGTTATAAGTCTTGTATTGAAATCTACAGTTTGGCTGTGGTCTACTACATTATCTTCAATACATGTTAAAGGAAGACATGGCCTGCAAAGGAAATTGAAAATTTTCGAAAATACTTTCCAATATCATCACTCCTTTTAACAATGTCTTGATCTGAATTTGTGGTATACATGTAGGAATTGTGAAAGACTTGAAGGCTCGGTCTTGGTTTTTTATATGCCCACACATTAATGTGGGTGTATATAGTCCTCGCCCCTGTCTATCCGTCTCGTCTGTCTGTCCACAATTGTTGTGGACACGATAGAGATCTGGTTTCTTGATGGATTTTTGACAAAACTTGGTGTGAGTGTTTGTTATAACCCAAGGATGAAACCTATTGAAAATCAGATTAATTGAAAAATATTTAATACGAGTTATTGCTCTTGTCCTTAAAACTGCGCCTGCCTTTAGAAGAATATCTTCCATTTATACTGTATTAGTCAATGATTGTTGTCTGTCGCCATGAGTTATCTTTTCTTTGTTTATTATCTAAGAACATGTCAACCTCCTTGATATTGTAAGCATATTAATGACTGTAGTCATTGTAATACATAGGTTACGAATAAATGTGTGAATAAATAGACATGGTTCTTATCTATGACCACAGTCATTCTTCTCAGCTATTCTAAACTATTTTAGAAGACAATTTTAAAAGAATTCACAGCCGAATTTTCAAATATGCCAGCCGTAGACTGTCCCATTCCAACTTGTAATTACACAACGTCAGACCTTGACCCAGCAATTGTTGACGCCCTCCTTCACACCCATGGCAGTACACACACTCAGGCACAATCTGCTCGCGTTGAGAAAGTCAAGTGGCCAGTGATATCAAGCACCGACGAAGAATGGGCTTACTTCACTACCCGTTGGTCAGAGTATGCCCGAGCAACCAATATTACAATGATAGAGTAATCCAATTACTTGAATGTTGCGAAGAGAAATTACGGAAAGACCTTATGCGTACAGCTGGGGGTAGCTTGTCTAACAAATCAGAAGAAGAGGTACTGTCTGCCATCAAGACACGTGTACGCCTACACAGCCTTCACTAGGACCAGGGCGAACCGATTCGCAATTTCTGTGCCTGCGTACGTTGATTGGCAGGGGTATGTAAATTCGCCATCAATTGCCCTTACTGCAATACAGTTGTCAACTATACGGATGCCATTGTTCGTGACGTGTTGGCAAATAGTCTCGTCGACCCAGACATACAATTGGACCTTCTTGGAGATAAAAACCAGGACATCACCCTAGAAGATGTAACTCAGTTCGTGGAAGCTAAAGAAGCCGGTGAACGTTCTGCCTTATGACTGCTGGACACATCTCCAACAGAAGCTGCCGTTAACTCGAACCACATCTCACCTCATTCGAGAAAACAGATTCGTGTGGGTACTGTAATATCTCTGGACATGACAAGAAATCCCCTGGCAGCATCCGGAAACAACAGTGTACTGCCTTCGGCCATCGTTGTAAACGTTGCAACAAGCAATCATTTTGAATCCATATGTCAAAGTAGTCGACAGCCACCCCAGTCGTCCAAAACCACTACACCTGAATATGAAGGGGCTGCATGTGATTCATTGTGTAGCATTCAGACATCTACTCAAGGAACCGGCAGACCTATAGCCATTGACCATCATCTTTATGATCATCTGAGCAATACATGACATAGAAGACGATCTCAGCCACAGCCCAGTATCATGCTGAACATCAGGATATTGCCAGAGGACTACCATGCACTGGGATTCAATCTTTCAAGCAGTACACCTACAATAGCTCATCCATCATTAGCTGACACCGGATGTCAGAGTTGCTTAGCAGGGCTCAAGGTCATCCAGCGCCTTGGGTTAACCCAACATGATCTTATTCCTGTCACAATGAAGATGCACACAGCCAACAACGTTACTATCTCCACCCTGGACGCAACGATACTTCGAATATCCGGATACAAATAACAAGGTCAACTACTCGAAACTAGACAGATGACTTACGTCACTGACAATTCAGAGAAATTTTTCCTTAGTAGTGACGCGTGCTTAGCCTTGGGCATTATATCATCATAATTCCCATCAATTGGGGAGTCATTGGTGTCTTCAACCAAATCGACAACCATCTCTGCCATTATGCCCAAATCAGACACGATAAAAGACCATGGTGCCATTGCTTCACACTCCTGCGGCTGTCATGCACGGCAGTTACCTCCTACGGCACCAACCACACTACCATTTCCCTTAGAGAAGTGCACAGAACCGAATCTTAAAGAATTTCTCACAGATTATTATCGCTCTAGCCCATTCAACACTTGTTCACACCAACCGCTTCCTCTAATGAATATTCCACCAATGCGCCTGTTGATTGACCCTGAAGCGCAACCTGTGGCATATCATACCCCAATACCAGTTGCACTGCATTGGCAGGATGAAGTTAAAGCAGGACTGGATCAAGATGTTCAAGAGATTTTCAACCACTGAACGTCCATGCGACTCGTGAAACCCACCATACACCCTCTCTATTCCACCAAGCTCCCACAGGACGTGAAGAAAACAGTATTTGAGGCCTGGAATGGATACTATAGTGTTCCACTTCACGAAGATGACAGATATTTCAGCACCTTCATCACACCCTGGGGCCGTTATCGGTATAAAACTGAACCACAAGGGTACATAGCTTCTGGTGATGGATATACATGTACACGTAGATATGACGAACTAGTCTCAGCCATACCCAATAAAACTAAATGCATCGATGACGTCCTATTATAGTCAGACTCAATACGGGCTAGTTTTTTCCAGGCTATACAATAGTTGGACACCTGTGGTAGAAATGGCATCACCCCTTAACCGATTCGAAGCTGACACAGTTGAATTTGCCGGTTTTTGAAATCACCTTAAACCATGTAAGACCATGTTCCAGATACCTGACAGCCATATCAAATTTTCCAAAACCTAAGAACATTACTGACATTCGCTCTTGGTTCGGTCTCGTAAACCAAGTCTCGTACACATTCAGTATGACAGATAGGATGCTTCCATTCCGACAATTACTTAAACCAAAATCGAGTAAAATTTCAATGTTATATTCCTATGCCTTGTCGGTTTTTTTCAAAGGGTCTTCGTTTTTTTTACCTCGTGGGGTCTTCCTTTTATACCTTTTTTTACGTCCGTATTTATGTTTCACCCTGTAGGGAAGGGAGGGGGTGATGGATTTTGCTCATTTTCTGGGGAAAATGGCGTATTGACATGCTTAACATTCGAGTAAAATTTAAATGTTATATTCCTATGCCTTGTCGGATTTTTTCAAAGGGTCTTCGTTTTTTACCTCGTGGGATCTTCCTTTTATACCTTTTTTTTACCCCCGTATTTATGTTTCACCCTGTAGGGAATGGAGGGTGACTGGGGTAATTGGCGTATTGACATGCTTAACCTTCGAGTAAAATTTCAATGGAATATTCCTATGTCTTGTCGGATCTTTTCACAGGGTCTTCGTTTTTTACCTCGTGGGGTTTTCCTTTTATACCTTCTGTAAAAGTTTCACCCTGTAGGGAATGGAGGGGGGTGATGAATTTTGCTCATTTTCTGGGGAAATTGCCGTATTGACATGCTTAACCTTCGAGTAAAATTAGGTCTTCGTTTTTTACCTCGTGGGGTCTTTCTTTTTTAGGTCTTCGTTTTTTACCTCGTGGGTTCTTCCTTTTTTAGGCCTTAGGTCTTTGGGTCTTCGTTTTGTTCACACCCCTATTAAAATGTCTTGAAAGAAATTCTTAGGATCAATGCATGGACCAGCTTGGTAAACATTTGGGTATGGCTTTAGACTGGAAGAATCTACAGAAAATTTAATGTCAACAAGTCGTTTTGGACTAGATGGATAACTGATATTTGTGTTCGGACCCAGCCAAGTACATCCACTTGATTTTCATGAATTCTTTACCTTCACCCTAGTCAGAAGTAGACCACCATCATGACTACACAAACCAGACAACCCAGCTTTACAGTCACATTTTGCACAAAAAATTTTGCCTGTCTGTTTTGTTAATGTCAGAGAGAGAGAGAGAGAGTAATATGTCCTAACGTAACCTCCGGCAATGGATATTTTCTGTTGCATGCTAGGTCGACATTTTCCACGGACTACACACGGGGGAAATCAGGTTGACAGCATTGTACTGGAGTTCAGCCACAGTTCTCCTTGCTAAACTTATCTGACTTTTTTAATTGTCTGTTTCAGTGTTTCGACTTTAAAGGTCACTGGTTTTTTTTTATACAGGAAATAGTTGTGGACATCCTGTAATGTAAGTGGTGGAATGTTTGAAGACGTTAAATAAGTCAATTCATTTATTACTGGGAAATGTTACAAAGTTATTATGGCTAGTTATGGTTTTGATAGCCTGTTTTGCATAATTGTGCGTAATTATATAAGTTTTATCGTTTTTCTCTGCTTACTGCTAGGATTTGAAACAGTTACTATTTATAGACAAATCGGAACAACCGCTTGAAACATTTTTTCCGTCATTTTAGGTCCGTATTGTGTCATTCATAACACTTCGTTTTTCTCATGTTCAACGGGAAGTACACCATCGGTGCAAGTTATCTTAAAATCAGCATTTGTAACTTGGACAAAAATATTAAATTACTGTGAATGTTTGATGATCAGATTGTTTTGAAATTGTGATGTGATGTATGACAGTATGTTCAGAAAGTTTAAGTTCCAATTATGATGAAAATTACCAAACCTCCATGGCATTGAAGTACAGTTTACAGTTTGATAGAAGTTGAATAGTATTTAGTATAGGATATTTCTGACATCAACAAAACATAGTTTAAATTTGGAAAATTAGACTGAACTTCATGTTGATTCGATTAAAACGAAAAGCCGACGATATAACACTTTGCAGATTCATCGAAACACAAAAATCTTGTTTTGAATTGATTGACTCTTCCCCAGCCTGGGTAATGTTCTGAGATTCTAACCAAACGCCCAATAATAATGTAGCAATGATTCTGTATCCCATTCATTGGTTTTTGTGGTCATGTACTTGATCGCAGAATAATGAATCTGTCCATTTTATACACATGTACTTGTGTATTTTAAAACTAATTGTACATTGAAATTATATATGGTTTTTGCTGTCATGTACTTGATCGCCGGAAGATAAATCTGTCCATTATTTACACATGTAATTGTGTATTTTAAAATAAATTGTACGTTGAAATAATACGTGATTTTCTGCGGCCGTGTGCATGGCCGCGGGAACTATATATTACATCCATTTTATAAACAAATTGTAGGTTGAAAATCTGTCCATTTCATGCACATGTACTTGTGTATTTTTAAACAAATTGTACGTGGAGTATTGTATATTTATTTTGTGGTCATGGACTTGATCGCCGTAACATATATCTGTCCATTTTATACACATGTACTTGTGTATTTTCAGTATTAGAGACGAATTGTATATTGAGATATTATGTATTTTCGATTTTTTTCTTTTTTTTTTTTTTTTTTTTTTTTTTCCAATGTATTGCCCCATGGGCTGAATGTGAGACAGGACCATGTCCTTGTGTATTGGGCCTAATTCTGACCCATGTAAAATAAAGATTTTATTATTATTATTATTATTATTTTTACAAAATACGCGGAATGAGTGAAACTGTTAGTATAAGGTTGAAAGGGACTAAGAGGACCAATGCATGGCGGAAGACATGCAATCTCTGTGATAGCTCGATGAATACATGGAACCTTGAGACCTATCAAAACATGGAAGCGAGTGTTCTCAATTTGCGGAAACAGTATTCCCTGCAAAATCGTGATTGTTTATTGTTGACAGTTATTACACTCATTATCTCTATACCTGCGATTAAACATAAAAAAAAAACATTGTGACAAGATTCAATGAATTATGAGCTCTATTGTCAAGTGAAAATGATGAGGATGGGGTCGAAAATCCCCTTTTTCCTAGATTCTATGTGATATTTAATTTCCGGTTTGCGTTCTGAACATGTCCGGCGTTTTATATATATTCTCGACATGATAAGAACAAAAGGTTAGGTCCAAACTCTCTGGTGGGCTGCTTTCCTGAGTTAAAGCGTTTTAAATAAGTGAAACTAAGGCCGCCATCTTGAAATGTCACGTTTTTGTAAAACTCAAAATGGGGCCTCTACGGTAAGAGTAATTTGCGTGATATTTATATTTTTGGCAAGTTCATACGATTTTTTAATTTCAATTTTGTTTTTTTTGTTACTTCCGGTCAAATTTTTTCAAGTTTCAAAGGATTATTTCTCGTGACCTTGAACTTTGGTAACCGTGACATTTACTATTATCAAATAAAACAAAACCTAAAGTTCTGTCTCTGACCGGAAGTGAGAACCAGAAATTGAGTTTTTTTTGCTGTTGCATCTTTATTGTCAGTTAGATTTCGAACGGATTTTCATATTTGAAAACTTCTAAGTATTTGTTAACTAATTATAGGTTTTATGCCATCCGGTTTAATCCTCTATCCACGATTTGCAATTCAAAATTAAAGGGTCATTGGAAAAAAATTCAAACCCTGATTTCTCTCTGAATATAAATGGTGGAATTTTATAACATCACCAGTTGAAAGGCGATATGATTCCAATTTTAACAAAATTAAGAAAAAAAAAATTCACTTCCGGTTTGAACTCAAATGACGTAATTAAGTAACTTCCTGTCTATAACAGCTAGGTGAAAAGTGCAAACTGTTTTATGAATCACTTTATGAATAGTAATCGATATGACCTAAAGTAGAAGCTCCAGCTGCCATAATGGCCGCCATTTTGAATTTTTGTTACAATTTTTTTCCAATTAGGTCACTTTAACGCCTACGGAAGGGTCGAACCACTTAATCTATGACCTTGAACATTAGGTCAGATAAAGTTCATTATATTGTCTACATGTAGGTAATTTTTAATTTGTCCTAATTAAAAAATACTTAAACATGTCCTTAAACATAGCAAAAATTGATAACTTTCATATTTGTCGCCATCTTTAACAGCTACGGAAGGTGTTACCTAATTAGTTTATCACTTTGAAAACTAGGTCATATGAAATTCAATATATTTCCTAGATATTGGTAATTACTAATTTGAGCTCCATAATATTCTAAGGTTGTCGAAATATGTTTATAATTGTCAGCAATTCTAGTTTTTCTTTATTTCCTTTTTACGTCTCTACTTAAAGTCTGATGGAGCCTATTTGCAACCGGTCAATTTGGCATGACTGCCGGTCATGACCGCCATATAAGGCCTAGTTCCAATACAACTTTTCTGTCACTTCTATATTCTCATCCTATATCTCAGCCAAATTATTATTGAAATGAAAAAAATTATTATTGAAATGTTTTCATATTTCATTTTAACTAGAAAATTTAATGAAAAGATACATGATGAAGATAGGAAACCTGAGATAAAGAATATGAAGAAAGATGAAGAGAAATTGATTGAGGAAGAAAAATCTGAGACAGGAAAGGTTAGAATAAACAATAATATGATCAAATGGATTTGCCAATCTAATCCCAGAAATATGGCCAAAAACAATGGGGAACCAAACTCGCGAAGTTGTCTTTCCTTGATATAGGGGACGCGGCAACTATTGCCGTCCTACAGCGCCGTCTGCAATCCTGGTCGACTATGTAAATAGTAAGCATGATTATGGTTTATGGGACCTATCTAAGCTTTAAAGATAGCTTGCCAGGCAAGGTAATATACGCCCACTTGCAGCATTTATTTCAAATAAAAACTTTTCAGTAAGGTTACAATAAGTGGAATGAAATATTCAACCTTTCAACCTATTTTTTTCTAGGGTCTCTAGTTTCATTTAAAACTGTCAAGAATTGTACCTAATAACAACTCATTAAATATTTTTCGGTATTTTTATGATTTGCAATAGGGTTCACCCTTAATAATAATTTGATATTTTTAATTCTTAATAAGGCTCATCCTTGGTTGATATAAAACAATTTCAGCGAGTTTTGTCAAAAAGGAATGTTTAGAGTGTTCACAAGCCAAAAGTTGAAAGCGTTTTTGAAAAGAGGCGCAATAACTGACACTAAATATTTTTCGATTTATCTGATTTTCAATAGGGTTTATCCTTGTGAGAAAACAAATACTAAAGCCAAGTTTCATCAAAATCCATTCAAAATTTTTCTTTCTAGAGTGTTTACGAGTTAAATTGAACGCGTTTTCTAAAACAAGGTCAATAACTTGTACTAAATATTTTTCGATTTTCAATAGGGTTCATCCTTGGGAGACAACAAATACTCCAGCCAAGTTACATCAAAATCCATTCAAAATTGTTCTTTCTAGAGTGTTTACAAGCTAAAATTGAACGCGTTTTCAAGAACAAGGGATATAACTGACACTAAATATATTTCTATTTATTTGATTTATAATAGGGTTCATCCTTGGGTAAAAACAAATACTCAAGCCAAAGTTAACCAAAATCCATTAAGAATAGTTCTTTCTAGAGTGTTTACAAGCTAAAATTGAATGCGTTTTCAAGAACAAGGGCAGTAACTCATACTAAATTTTTTTCGATTTCGCTGATTTTCAATAGGGTTCATCCTTGAGTTATAACACACTCTCACACCAAGTTTCATCGAAATCCACCAAGAATTGTGCCATGTAGAGTGTTTACGAGACAAAAATCGAACGCGTTTAAAAGAACAAGGGCAATAATTCATATTAGATATATTTTGATATTTTTAATTTTCAATTAGGCTCATCCCTTGCGATATCCAACAATTTCAGTGAGTTTTGTCAACATTGGTCATGAATTGTACCTTCTAGAGTGTTTACTAGCCAAAAAGTTAAACCCGTTTTCAAACACAAGGGCAATAACTGACACTAAATATATTTCGATTTATTTGATTTTCAATAAGGTTCATCCTTGGGTAAAAACAAATACTCAAGCCAAGTTTTATCAAAATCCATTAAGAATTGTTCTTTCTAGAGTGCTTACAAGCTAAAATTGAACGCATTTTCAAACACAAGGACAATAACTGATACTAAATATTTTTCGATATAACTGAATTTCAATAGGGTTCATCCTTAGTTACAAATACTCATGCCAAGTTATGTCAAAATCGCTCAAGAATTGTGACTTGTAGAGTGTTTACAAGGCAAAAATCCAACACATTTTATAGAACAAGGGCAATAATCCCTATTAAATATATTTCGATATGTGCTATTTTCAAAAGTGTTCATTCTTGGGTGATATTAAACAATTTCAGCTAGTTTCGTCAAAATCGGTCAATAACTGTGCTTTGTAGAGTGTTTACAAGCTAAAAATTGAACGCGTTTTAAAAAACAAGGGCAATAACTGATATTAATTTTTTTTCGATTAGACTGGTTTTCAATAGGCTTCATCCTTGGGTGATAACAAATACTCAGGTCAAGTTTCATTAAAATCCATTAAAAATTGTTCTCTCAAGAGTGTTCACAAGCTAAAATTGAACGCGTTTTCAAGAACAAGGGCAATAACTGATACTAAATGTTTTTCGATTTCGCTGATTTTCGATAGGGTTTATCCTTGAGTTATAACATACTCTCACACCAAGTTTCATCAAAATCGATCAAGAATTGCACGTTGTAGAGTGTTTACGAGCCATTCAAGAACAAGAGCACGAACTCATACTAATTTTTTTCCGATTTCGCTGATTTTTAATAGGGTTCATCCTTGCGTGATCATAAACACTCATATTAAGTTTCATCTAAATCCGTCAAGAATTACACCGTGTAGAGTGTTTACGAGCAATTGTGGACGGACGGACGGACGGATGTGGGTGACGACAATATACGCCCCCCATTTCATGTGGGCGTATAAAAAGGAACTAAAATCTAAAGGAGGGGAGGTATCTGGTAGAAAAAAACATTTAACCGTAAATTGAATGAAACAGACCAATTAAGAATAACATTTGTTTTAGTATCTCAGTAAACAATACAAGCAATAAAGTTGATAATTAGTTTATCATTTACAAGACAATGATAAAAAATAGCAAAAGTTTAGAACTACTCACGTCAACATGAGTTTAAAAAGTTCAATACTCAATATCATTACTGATCGTCTAATCAATAGCAATTACGGAATATAATATACCTGCCTTTCTCCATCCATTCAGAACGATTTTTGCTCTGGTTTCGGGAGCATAGAAATTGTTCGCTGCTTTACGTTTCACGCCACGTTTGGTTACTTTATCGTTCACAATGACAGTGCTAAACGCCGGGACCCAAACTAGAAGAAACTCTCCTATGGAAGCACTGGCCAAGGTCACAAGAAGAGAACATACATTTTCCTTCACATTTCTGTTATTACATAGAGTAATGATTAGATAGAGATTAGATTAAAAATACAATTAAAGACTAGAGCCACACGTGGCACAGAGTGGGACTTTGCTAACGTTGCAAAATTGCAACAAACAGCCCGAAACATTTGATTTTCTGGGAGAATCTGGCCAAAGCAACGAGGTATCTGTGTGCAAAGTACTTTTTTGAAAAACGTTTTTTCCTACAGATGTAAAGCGCTGACCGATATAAGTGAGGAATTGGAAGTTTACCCGGATGTGCCACGCCCATCTCATTTATTTAGGCGTAAATCTAATCAAATTTGAAATATATATTCGCGGTACAAATTTGAAGCTTGTACACCTAATAGATCACGAGATATACACAAATACATTTCAAAAAAACAAAATGTACTTTAATTTTAAAAGTGCAAAAATTAAATTTTTATTTTAAAATTTTTTGTTATACATCGCTGGAAAGTGGACAAAAAGCGCCTTAAGAATCTGAAAAAAATAACCCTCTAAATTAATTAGGTCACGCTCTAGAGCAGTCCAAAGTTGTATATTTTGCGGTTTTCGGGCAGATATAAAACCGGAAGTAGACGTCGAAGGTAAAATATCAATTTGTCAACTGAAAGCCAAAGTCCGTGACCTATGACCTTGTAAAGGTCAAGGTCACCAAAGGTCAAGGTTACGAGAAAGAAGCCCCACAAGTCGAAAAATAACTGATACTTTTTGCTAGTGTTGCAAATTGCAACAAACAGGCCGAAGCATCTGATTTTTCGGGATCCACTGGCCAAAGCAATGAGGTATCTGTGTGCAAGGTACTTTTTTTTAAAACGTTATTTCCTACAGCCGTAATTCGCTGACCTATATAAATGGTAAAATGGAATTTTACCCGGATGTGCCACGCCCATCTCATTTTTTTTATATGAATGTAATCACTTTCAAAATGTATATTCACGTTACAAATTTGAAGCTTGTACATCTAATAGATCACGAGATATACACACATACATTTCCAAAAAACGCAAATACGGCAAAATGTACTTTTATTTTCAAAATCAAAAAATTCAATTTTCATTTTAAAAACCTTTGTTATACATCGTTGGAAAGAGGACAAAAAGCACTTTAAGAATCTGAAAAAAATAGCACTCTAAATTAATTAGGTCACGCTCTAGAGCAGTCGAAAGTTGTGAATTTCGCTGTTTTTGGGCAGCTATAAAACCGGAAGTAGACGTCGGAGGTCAAAGTATCAACTGATAGCCAAGGTCAATGACCTTTGACCTACTAAAGGTCATGGTCACCAAAGGTCAAGGTCACGAGAAATAAGCCCCCAAACTTTGAAAAAATTCGACCGGATGTTGCAAAAATGCAAAAGCGAAATTCAAAAATCGACTTCCAATGTTTTTTTGCAATTTTTATGTTCTTTCATTTGACACCAAAATCATCTCAATCGGATAAGCCATAATGTCTGAATTAATTTCGCGCAATTTTAGAAAAATCAAAATGGCGGCGAAAGTTGCGCATGCGGCCTTGATTTTATTTTCTTCGCTTTTTTGTATGGCTAATGGCTACCCGATGATACAAGTTTGAATCTCATACATTAATAAAACTGGAAGTTATTTAACCGGACGTAAAACTCTATTTTTCGCAAAAACGGGAAGTGACGCAAAAATTTTGACCTACTTTTTGGAAATCATTCCATGGGCTACATATACTCAATTTTTTTAAGATAAATCGGTCTTTAAATAACAAAGTTGCAAAAATGTGCAAAATACGGCAAAAAAAATGTGTGCTATGAATTTTCGAATTTTGAAATTTTGAAATTGCTATCTTGTTGGAAATTATTTCAAGTTTCCAAAAATGCAAACCCGACGAAAATCGATTGAAAATTGCGACTTCTAGAGCCACTGACCGACTTTTTAGGTATGTTGCAATGCAGCAATTCCGGTTTTGCAAAAATGTTCCAATTTATATTTAATAGAAACGTCGCCACGACAGAAGGTGTAGAGAAGTTGTGAAATTGCTGCAACTATTGCAGCCTAGGCTGTGTGCCCTGTGTAAATTTCGAAAAAAAAAAAAAAAAAAAAGAAAAAAAAGAATTGACAAACCGATAACAAAAAGAATTGACAAACCGATAACACAATAACAATGAAATCTTAAATGACTAAAATATAATAATTCTTGCAAATAATATATACATATTACTTACATGATTCAATTGTTTGAGGGAGTTAATGGAATAGGGTCCAATTTGCCATGGACTAGTAAATTACTAAGATTTTTATTTCTCTTTAAAGCAGTAACCAAACGTTCAGTGTAAATATTAGGAAATTGATGTTGGGAGTTCTTAATAATATCGTTTTACAATCAAAGAGGCATTTTTGGCTGTAGTATTATAGGTTGCAACAAAGGGTATGATTTGGTTGTCATGTTGGATGTTAAGTTCATTAGGTATCACAGTTTGTAACTGATCAATCCAGAAACTCTCTCTCTGCAATCGTGTGGTTTAAGGTTTAACTGTAGGTAAAAAGGGATCTTGTTCGATAGGCATAACCAGAAGATCTTCACTGGAATGATTGGGTTGGTTGAAATGATTCGCAATCATTTTATCTTTCTTATGAAGTATATCAAAACGGTGGCTGCTAAATCGAGTACGCAACGCATTTTGGGTTTCACCAACATATTGAAACTCGCATTTTTTGTAAGAAATTAGGTAGATTTTATTTTTATCTTTACTTGAAAGTATGTCATTCATCTGAAATATTTTTCCGTTTTTCTTATTCTTGAAATAGTGTGAACTATGTACATATTAGGTACGACACCTAGAACCTCCACACGGTATGGAGCCAAAACCATTGGGAGGGGGGTCATTTTTCTTTTGAATCTCCAAAATAGTGTCGTTTTTAATTTTGCGCAAAAAACGTTTTGAATAACCCCTTTCTCGCAATTTGCTAAAAACTAGTTTGCACGCCGAATCAAAATCTGTCTTTCTCGTGCAAATTCTGTTAAATCTCAGAATTTGCGATTTAATTACGCCAGAAAACGTGTGCTGCGGATGAAACGAAGTTTTGATCAAAAGTTGGTGTGTGTCGGTTTCTTTGAAATACACTTTGATATCTAATTTTTTAGTTTGATCGAAATTAGGTCCTTTGAATACTGTCGTTTTCAAAAAAGTCATACTGTTTTCGGAAATGTTTGCAGTTAACTTCAGAGAAGGATGGTGATTATTTAAAATTTCGAAATATTCCCAAAAGTTTGCCAAAGATTCTGTCCAAATTATGAAAAAATCGTCTAAAAACCTTCCATAGAAGAAAGGTTGAAACAGGGATATTAATGATATTTCGCGTTCCCATTCGGCCATAAAAATGTTCGCAAAACTCGGCGCGAAGCGTTTCCCCATTGCAGTGCCAGAAGTTTGAAGATATATTTTTCCATTAAAAGTAAAGTCATTGCGCGTAAGACATAATTCTAGGAGATCTAATATTTCTTTGTCGGTCAGAACATGGATTTCTAAGAAAGGCTTTTATACAGCGTCTAATCCCGATTTGTTATCAATATTCGTATACATACTTGTTACATCTAACGAGACAAATAGCGCATTGTCTGGAATATCTAATTTTAAATTTTTTTTCTATAAAATCGGTGGTATCTTTAAGATAAGAAGGATGTTTACAAGCCAATGGCAGTAAGAAATGATCAGTGCTAAACCAGGTCTGGACCCAATCTGGCAAGACTATCTGTCTAAAATATGTGGTACCACTGATAAACCAGTTCAGGATCAGATCTGGCAGGACTATCTTCTTAAAAAATGTGGTATCAGTAAAAAAACATATCTGACCCAGATCTGACTACTGTTCTTATAAATTTGAATGGAATTTGCTGTGATCATTTATATTGAGCGAGATCAAAGACAAATTCGATATTGACGATTTTTTTTTTGATGAACGGTTTTTGAGTTATTGCTTTTGACTGAGTCAAAACGCGCCAAAGTGGACTTGTGAACGCTAAAGCGACTACAGTTTTCTTGGTATGAATTTGACGATTTTTCGATAAAGGGTTTCTGAGATTATGACTAAGTAAAACTGCATATGTTATTCTAGGTGCAATAGAAGGTACAATTTCTGATGGATATTGATGAAACTTGGTGTGTGCATTGGAATTTATAAGACGAGAGTCAAGTATGAAATGGATGATTTTTCTATGAGTTATCGCACTTAACTTAGCAAAATTGCGTCAGAATTTGTTTGTGGTGCAATAGAATCTACATTTTGGCTGCTACAATATTTAATAGATTTTAATGAAACTTGGTATGCTATGAGTATTAGAAAAGATAAGATGGTTTGAAGTTTGAATTTGACGATTTTCTAGTTATTGCCCTTGGCTTAGTAAAATTGAAACAAAATGGTATTATAAGTGCATAGAAACTACAGGTTTCAAAGGATTTTTGATGAAATTTGGTGCAAGCAATGGCATCGAAAAAATTTTCAATGAATTTTTTTTTTTGTTATTGCCCAATTTATTATTCAAATTCAAATTTCCTAATCTTGAATAAGTTTGATATCATCGATTTTTCAGTGAACTGTTTTTGAGTTAATGCCCTTGACTGAGTCCAAACGCATCAAAATTAACTTGTGAACATGATAGAGACGACAGTTTTTGTCTGAATTGAATGAAATTTGGTGTGATCATGTATACTAATGAGATCTTGAACAAGGCTCAAGTATTGTTTGAGTTTCAATTTAAACAGAAACATACCTAAAAGTGGGCGTGTCTTGCTAGGCAACCACTTGTTACAATATGTGGTACCAGTGCAAAGCAAGATCTTGGATCTGGCAGTTCTATCTTTTTTGTGATATGTGGTATCAGCGCCAAACCTGGTGGAGACCAGACATGATAGAGAGCTGGTATCTTGATGGAATTAGATGAAACTTGGTGGGAGTGTTTGTAACAACTCAAAGGATGAAGCCTATTGAAAAACCAATCAAAATTAAGTTCTTTGAATTATTGCCCTGACGGACTGGCCATCACTTATTTATATCAATTCTTTATTTCTATTAAATTTTGTAGGTGAAGCTGTCAGTTTATATAGGTTATGCTAAGGCTATAGGTTTGCTGGCAGCTGTGTTTATATTTGTTATATATGGATTTTACCAGGCATTGAATGTTTATTCAAGTGTTTGGCTGGAAAAGTGGACAGATGATCAACTCCTGTCAAACAGATCATTAGCCAATACCAGTACTTATCAAGAAAAAAATGAATTGTATCTTGGAGTTTATGGAGCATTGGGAGTTTGTCAAGGTATAATTTTAATCATCATAATCTTTCAAATTATTGCACAATATTTGAGATGAGTTGAGCAGTTTTTATCCCGCCACATTATAATGTGATTTCATACATGTGTAATCTACCAATTTCATCGGCTTTCTACTCGCTTATAGTTACAAATATTACATAAACTAGCATGAAACGGAACGTCCTGATGTATTTCAAGTTCGATATTTAAAATGTGCTTGGAGCATCTACAATTAGCCAGATAAAAAATTAAGGATTGAGACAGATTTGAAGTTAAGTAATTTTCACATACAAAGTCAGTTTTGATAATAATAATAATAAACTCTTTATTTTACATGGGTCAGAATTAGGCCCAATACACAAGGACATGGTCCTGTCTCACATTCAGCCCACGGGGCAATACATTGGAAAAAAAAAAAGAAAAGAAAGAAAAAAAGAAAAAAATCGCAAATAACTAAATTTCTCAATATACAATTCGTCTAAAATACTAAAAATACACAAGTACATGTGTATCAAATGGATAGATCTATGTTCCGGCGATCAAGTACATGACCACAAAATAAATATACAATACTCCACGTACAATTTTTTTAAAAATACACAAGTACATTTGCAAGAATGGACAGATTTTCAACCTACAATTTGTTTATAAAATGGATGTAATACATAGCTCCCGCGGCCATGCACACGACCGCAAAAAATCACGTTTTATTTCAACGTACAATTTATTTTAAAATACACAATTACATGTGTAAATAATGGACAGATTTATTTTCCGGCGATCAAGTACATGACAGCAAAAACCATATATCATTTTAACGTACAATTAGTTTTAAAATACACAAGTACATGTGTATAAAATGGACAGATTCATCTTTCTGCGATCAAGTACATGACCACAAAAACCAAGGAATAGACAAGTACATCTGCATGAGACGATCAGACATCAAAACATACATATAAAAAAAAAAAAAAAATAAAAAATAAAAAAATAAGAAAAGAAAAAAAAAAGAATTGCCAAAGCGTCAGTGCATGTGCTGCGAGCGGGCTACCCAACCCTACTCCATTTTATGTTCTTATTTTCTATGGAGGGGGAGGTAGGATTTGTCCATGCTCAAGACCAGCTTTAAGGATGTTTACTCATCCCCCGACAGTAATAATTTAGATTTTCAAAATGGTTCAAGTTAGGCCAAAATAGAATTGTTGGTGGTGATATACATGTGAGAAAGGGAAAAATAAAATTAATAAATTACTTAAATCATTAAATCATGGAGAAACACAATTGTTAAGATAGCCATCAGCAAGTAAGCCTATAGTTGGTGAAAAGAATACCCGTGTAACAGGAAGTATGCTTATGTTGATGAAAGATTACCAAGAATCATCCTTCGAAAAGTCTTAAAATCTGATGCTGATTTAATATTTTCGTCTAGACCATTCCATAAAATTGATCCTTTGTATTTAATACTTTGTTTAATCAAATTGATTCGTGGTTTTTGCACCACAAGTTTTGAATTTATGCTAGAATAAGGCGTCTGTTTATAGGTAAAGAGGCTTGAAAGGTAGGAAGGAGACAAGTTGTTCAGAGTTTTATACATAAATTTATACGAATTAAAATTATGCCTGGTTTTAATGTCAAAAATTCAGTGACAAATCAGTATTATACCAAGAATTAATTTAAAAGCAATTTTTTGTTGCCTGTGTAAAATATCGGCCGATGCAATGTCGTGCGAATCCCAAATAGTTAAACAATAATCCAAATATGGTTGAAAGTGACATTTATAAAAAATAGATCTCAGGTATGATCTTTCTTAACTGTCGCAGTTGAAATAACTTAGTATTTAAAATTTTAGCAACGAACTTTACGTGCGGAGTCCATGAGAGATTTTGATTCACAGTAACACCTAGTAATTTAAAGTTTTCAACTTGTTCAATAAATTGATTATTAAGTTCAATTGATAAATCTGATAAATATTTTCTTTTTTGAGAAGTTGTAATTAACATACATTTGGTCTTATTTTCATTTAAAATCATGACATTAAAGGAACACCAGTTTAAGATTGCATCAGTATCTTCTTGCAATTTTAATTGTATGTCAGTAACCGATTTACCAGAAGTATAAATCGTAGTATCATCCGCAAAAAGATCACAGTTAGAGTTAATATGCAATCATTAATATAAAGATTAAACAACAAGGGACCTAAAATTGATCCTTGTGGTACTCCATACTTTATACTGCGAGAAGACAAAAGAGTTCCATTGACGTAACAACGCTGAGTACGATTCGACAAGTAACAATTTATGAAGGTTATTAATGCATTCGAAAAATTGTATAGTTTTAGTTTTTCAATAATTATCTCATGGGAAATCAAATCAAATGCTTTTGTAAAATCAAAGAAAATAGAACCAACCAAAAGATTATTATTTACTGCATCATAAACGTTTTCAATTATGTTAGTCAGAGCTGTTTGACAAGAACTATTAGACCTAAAACCAGATTGGTGCGAATACAATAACTTATTATTATTTAAGAAATTATTTATATGTTTTGAATAATGTCTTTCAAGTGGTTTAGATACACTAGATAATACAGAAATTGGTCTATAATTATTAGGATCAGATTTAGCGCCGGATTTATACAGTGGTAAAACTTTTGCTTCTTTGAATTTATCAGGAAATATATTTGCATCAATGCATAGATTATATATATTTGTCAAAGGACCACTTAACGTAAAAGCACCATATTTGAGAAATAGGGGATTTAATTTATCTAAACCAGCACTTTTGGTTGCATTTAACGAAGACAACTGTTTAAAAACTTCATATTTGTTAATGTAGGGAATCGAACATTCTTCATTAGAATTTAACTTAGAAGTGACAAATTCTTCTACATTTTTATTTACGTAATAACTTTTATCAATATTTCTATGAACATGCTTTTGATTAATCAATTTGGATGCAATATTTGAAAAATGATCATTGACTACCTCGGGTTCTAAATGAATTAGATTAGTTGAATTATTAGCCTTAATAGTTAAGGAGTTGATAACTTTCCAGATATGTTTTGAGTTTTTCTGATCTGAAGCAAGTTTTATGTTAAACTGCTTTTTGGCTTAATCGATCATTTTAATGACCAAATTTCTACACTTCCGATATTCATCATCTTTGCCTTTCTTTTTCAAACCGTCTCTTATGCGCATTAATTTTAAAGGCCCATATTCCTGAAGGGTGTTTTAGACTAGTCAGTGATTTAGTCTTGGTTTAAGTTTGAGGTGATATTCCTCAACACTGATTAAATTTTGATCACTGATTTCAGTAAACTTTGATTTGCCTAATCTAGGAGTTAAGTGGATAACCCTTACTTACTAAGTCAAGGGCAGTAACTCAAAAATCATTCATAGCCAAATTTGAGTTGACAATAGTCCTATCATTTCAGATGCTCATACCAAAATTTCATTTGAATTAGTTAAAAAATTGTGGTTTCTATTGCACCAACAGCAAAAATTTTACCCCATTTCATTAAATCAAGGGCAAGAACTCCAAAACCGTTCATTGAAATAATTCTAAATTTGAACTTGACCGCCGTCTTATCAATTCCAATGTTCATACCAAGTTTCATTTGAATAAATTAAATATTGTGGTTTCTATTGCACCCACAACAAAAATTTATCCCCATTTTGTTAAGTCAAGGGCAATAACTCAGAAACGGTTTATTGAAATAATGCCAAATTCAAACTTGACCACCGTCTTATCACTTGCAATGCTTATACCAAGTTTCATTTGAATCAATTAAAAATTGTGGTTTCTATTGCACCCACAACAAAATTGTTACCCAATTTCCTTAAGTCAAGAGCCATAACTCGAAAAGCGTTAATCGAAATAATGCCTAATTCGAACTTGACTGCCGTCTTATCCATTCCAATGCTCATACCAAATTTCATTTGAATCAATTAAAAATTGTGGTTTCTATTGCACCCACAAGAACAAATGTTGACGGACGGACCGACGGACAGGGGCAACGACAATATGCGTCCACATATTCATGTGAGGGTCCGGACCCCCCCCCCCCCCTGCTCAGTGCGGGAGTCGAAAAAATAACTGCAAAACTCATATGCAAGGAAACGGATTGTAATTTTCAATTTTTTTTAAATAAGGTCCCTTATGTCACAGATAAAAAATAAAAATCAATGACTTGTTAAACCCTGATTTGTAAAATCACTGATTAAGTGCTACTTTGACATTAGAGTTTTAAGGGGTCATTTAATCTAAGATTTGTGAAATTTATTAATCAGAGATGAGCTGATCAGAGCTTCAGGAATACCAACTTTAGTCTGCCTCTAATCTCTGATGAGCTGATCTTAGATTAAGGCTAATCATAGTTTTATTTAGTCAGCCTTCAGGAATATGGGCCTCATAGTCTAACCAGAGTGACTTTATTTCATTTTTGACACGTTTTAATTTTAATGTTGCATGGGTATCAATTATTGGCTGGATAATATTATACCAAGATTCTAACGCAATATTGGGGTCAGATTTAGTATAAATTTTATCAAAAGGGGCTGTTGCAAGATCATTATTAAATAAACCTACATCAAAATGTTTCATACTCCGGTAGTAAATATAAACATGCTTAGGTTTTGGAATATGTGAGCCTTTTTTATTCCAGGTAATACAAGTTGGGTAGTGATCAGATAAACCATATACCGGGATATTAACTGTTATATTACTTTCATTCGAAACGATAACATGATCAATGATAGTGGAAGATGTTTTAGTTACTCGCGTAGGAACTTTTATAATTTGTTTTAAACTATATAAAGACAGTAAATTATTCCAATTTGAATTTTTTCCATTTGACACATCAATATTAATATCACCTAACACAATAATTTCTTTATTTTCGTTCCAAACCTTTTCAGTCATTTTAGCAAATGAGTCTAACCAGCATTTATTAGAATTCGGGTGCCTATAAATGCAACATATTAATAAGGGTTTATGTTTAGTGAGATTTATTTCAATCCAAATTGCTTCTATATCAAGAGATTCGAAATCTTCCCGTCTCCTACAATTTAAATGTTCTTTAACAAAAAGTAGACGTCCAGCTGAACTATTATTACACTTATTTTTTCGAAATGGCAAGTGAAAACCTGGAGTACTGAAATATTTGGTTGTTACAAACGACTTTAGGTGAGTTTCAGATAAACCAAAAATGTCAAAATTTGAAATAAGTTGGCAAATTTGAGTCTTTTTTTTATTTACCGCAAGGCAAACATTTAAGTGACCAATATGAAGACCCCGCTCTTTTAAAAAGTTATACATATTATATGGTTTAAAACAATTAGTAAGATAGACGTCTGGCTGCTGCTGAAAGTGAATTTAAAATACAATTTAATGTGGGTTATACCTTAAAGGATAAATAAAAGGATTAGATTTTCTGTTCTGTCTGACAACCGAATCTACAATGATATGAGATAAAATATTAGTTCCAAAATTATTTAAATGAACACCATCTTGCACCAAAACTTCACGAGGGGACCTACAAATGAAAGAATCGTAAATATTAATATAATGACATCTATTGTCATGACAAAACTGCCGTAGAAAATAGTTAAATTTTTGGCACCGCATCTGGAAATTAAAAGGGTTAATTCGAGGGATTACAGAACATACAAATATATTAATATCGTTATAGTTAGTTAGTAGTTCCTTCAATAAATTCTTATAGTCATTTACACATTGTTGAAAAGTTGCTAATTTCTTGCTTATGTCATTTCCTCCGACAGAGAGCACAATGTTTTTGATAGACGTAGCTTCACCAAGTAATTGTAATAATCTCGGTTTAAGTTCGCTAATTGTCGATCCACTGTTGGTATCGATGACACATAATTGTCCTAAGTTGTCTGATAGTCGTAACGAAGAAAGGGACTTCACGAGAGAACTTCCAATGACTAAGGTTTCGGCACACGCGATGGATCTTTGAATGGGCCGAGTTGTAAAATCATGAGTTTTCTTAATGGCTTTAGTTGACTTCTTAAGGTTTTGCCTCTTTATAAGTTCATTAACTTTATCAAAATTTATAGGTTGAGTAGGTTTAACAGTGGGAACTGGAACTGGTATCGGACCTGAGACCGCAGATAGTTTCTTGGTTAAGTCATTGATTTGATCCGAGAGTCGCAAAATTTCAATTGACATCTTCTCTATGGCGGCTTCGCACTTTGATTTTTCAGTTGAAGTACAGAAAGGAAAATCAGTTTGTACACTTACACTGGTATTTAGTTCACAAGTTTGAGTTCCGACAGTAGACAACTTTTGGCTTACACTGGGCACAGAAATCTTGTCCAGATTGTCACTTATTTCAGGATTAGATGGAATAAACTTAGAAAACACTATCTCGATCCACAGTCTGTACCCTGAACATGGAGTTTATTTTTCTTGTTGTAAAATGTTAACGTAGTACTTAATTGATTAGAAGGAGACAAGGACGAATCAAAAGTTTTGAAAATTTGGCCATTTAAAGAGTCATCCTTGAATAAAAATACTGGTTCGAACAAAACTGAAGTATAAGTCTGTACGTTTCTTCCTTATTAAATGAAATAACTATAGATTTAGTATAATGTGTATAGTCTGCAATGTCAAAATTAAAATCTGGATGGTTCAAAATAAAGTTTTTCCTTTCCAGACTTAAAATGCTGGTCGATGTCGATAAAGTCTTAGTCCGTCGAGATGGAGTTGAATAGTTTGATCTTTTGGAATTTAGATGTGGAAAGTCTATTTCACTGTCGCTATCAAAGTCAGAGTCTGAGAAATTACTCAGGAAATCGTTCAGTTCCTTCGAAATAATGTCATTCATTGTGAAAATTTGAAGTAAAAATCACAAAGTACAAAAATGTTTACGACGTCGTCAAGTAGATGACGTCACCAAACAAGGCCATATTTGAAAAAGAAAGCCTTTGCTGGCATACCACAAATTGAAACTTAAAAACCCATCACTGTATAGATGTTGATTACAGTTCCTCCTTATCATTGAATGTTTTGAAAAAACACTGGTTATAAAAATCTAACTGAATTCTCTACTTTTCGTAAATAAAATTCACTAAAACTAGAGTAGCATTAGAAGGTCGACTGATTGACGTGACGTCATCTGCTGTTAGAATAGAATTGACATTTAGTAGATTTGTTGATATCTGATTGCCAAGATTGAAGACTATTGTCTTTAATCCGTTGTTTGAATATTGACATGAATTGTTTGATGTTACTTACACCTTGTGCATACCATACATCACCAAATCCATACATTAATAAAGTAGTTTTAACCGAAGTACACCAATTATTTCTACCCATTTGACTCTGATTATATAGCATATTATAACATAGTTTTGGTAATCTGTGATTTCCCATTCAAAAAGTATTTAGTAGGTCTACATAAAAAGTTAGTATAAAGGTTATGCCTGCCACATGTATGGATGTGTATTGGAGCCATTTGCAAAATTTACTCTGTACACTTTCAATCTTGGCGTTCATTTCGAGCCCCCAGATCTCAGAACCATAATGCAATATGGGACCCACTAATGAGTCGAATAGTTTGAATGGAACTTTCTAGTTCCTGAATTAGAAAAGCTTTTCTTGATAACGTTTAACTTTAGTGGCATGTTGCGATAAATATGAACAATCAAAATTCCACTTTAAATGAGAAAATTCAATACTTAAATATTTATGTGACACAGTATCTAATTTTAAACCCTCATAGAACCATTTTTCTCTGTGAGAAAGGGAACCCCCATTCTTAAATACTAGGCCTACGATCTTAGTTTTTTTAAGGTGAACATCCATATTTCATTTTGTACAGTATTGTCCGAGTATATTTAATCGATTTTGCAAACCCCTAATACTATCTGCAACTAGAGCTAGATCGTCTGCAAATAGAGGCGAGAAGACATCTTCTAACGTCATATCAACAAAAATGCCAGAGACACAATCGGATTTCAGGGAGATCGCTAGCTCATTGATGAATAGTCCGAATAACCAAGGGCTTAATACATTCCTGCTTCACACCAGAATTACAAGTAAATGATTCTGTAAGGCAGCTATTCCAACGAACTTTGCAGTCTACTTTCTAATAGATACCTTTTAACATTTGAAACTTTGACATTGTTTTTTACCAAAACATACATTAGTTTGGATCTATTTAAACCATCAAAGGCGCGTCTGAAATCTAAAAAATGCGCAATAAAAGACACTACCTTTAATGAAACTTGGTTTGTGCATTGGAATTGATAAGACGGCGGTCAAGTTCGAATTTGACGATTTTTCGATGAATGGTTTTGAGTTATTGCCCCTGCATCTATATTTGTTGTAGACACAATAGAAGCTACAATTTTCAATGGATTTTAATGAAACTTGGTGTGAGCATTGGAATTGATAAGACGGCAGTCAAGTTCGAATTTGAAGATTTTTCGATGAACGGTTTTTTATACGCCCAAATGAAATGGGGGGCGTATATTGTCGTCACCCTGTCCGTCCGTTCGTCCGTCTGTAGGTTCGTCCGTCCGTCTGTCCACAATTGCTCGTAAACACGCGCAATTCTTAGCGGGATTTGATTAAACTTGACATTAGTGTTTATGATCACGCAAGGATGAACCCTATAGAAAATCAGCAAAATCGGAACAAATTTAGTATGAGTTCTTGCCCCTGTTCTTGAATGGCTCGTAAACACTCTACAATGTGCGATTCCTGACGGATTTTGATGAAACTTGGTGCGAGAGTTTGTTATAACTCAAGGAAAATCAACGAAATCGAAAAACATTTAGTATGAGTTATTGCCCTTGTTCTTGAAAACGCGTTCAATTTTAGCTTGTAAACACCCTACAAAGAAAAATTCTTAATGGATTTTGATGAAACTTGGCTTGAGTATGTGCTATCACCCAAGGATGAAGCCAGTTAAATCGAAAAAAAAATTAGTGTCGAAAAAAATTTAGTGTCAGTTATTGCCCTTGTTTTTGAAAACATGTTCAATTTTTGGCTTGTAAACACTCTACAAAGAACAGTTATCGAACGATTTTGACAAAACTTGCTGAAATTGTTTAATATAGCCCAAGGATGAACCCTTTTGAAAATAGAAAATATCGAAATATATTTAATACGAATTATTGCCCATGCTTTATAAAATGTGTTTGATTTTTTCCGTGTAAACACTCTTCAAGTCACGATTCTTGAGCAATTTTGACGTAACTTGGCATGAGTATTTGTAATCACCTAATGATGAACCCTATTGAAAAATATTTAGTATTAGTTATTGCCCTTTTTAGGAGAACTCCTCAAAATTTTAGGCTTGTAAACCCTCTAGATGGCACAATGATTTACAGATTTTGACAAAATTTGCTGAAATTGTTAATTATCACTCAAGGATGAACACTATTGAAAACAAGAAATATCACATAATATTTGATTGCCGTTGTTCTTTCAAATGATTTCGATTTTTTGGCTCATAAACACTCTGGAAGTCACATTTCTTGACTGATTTAAACGGAACTGGGCATGAGTATGTGGAATCACCTAAGGATGAACCCTATTGAAAATCAGATAAATCTTAAAATATTTAATATCAATTATTCCTCTGTTTTTGAAAAGAAGTATATTTATATTTTATTTTTTATTCAAAAACAATGCTGCCAGTGGGCGTATATAACCTTGCCTTGCTAGCTATCTTGAGTTATTGCCCTTGACTTAGTTACATCACATCAAAATTAATTGCTGATGCAATAGAAGCTACAATTTTCAATGGATTTTGGTGAAATTTGGTGTGAGCATTAAAATTGATAAGAGGGCGGTCAATTTACAGAGTTTTTTTTGATGAACAGTTTATGAGTTATTGCCCTTGACTAATTAAAATTGGTGTAAAAATTTTATTGTGGGTGCAATAGAAGATACAATTTTCAATGGGTTTTTATGAAACTTGGTATGAGTATTGAAATGGATGAGACGGTAGTCAAATTTAAAATTGATGATTTTTCGATGAACGTTTTGAGTTATTGCCCTTGACTTAGAAAAATTGCATCAAAATTTTATTGTGTGTGCAATTTAGACTACAATTGGATTTTAATGAAACTTGGTTTGAGAAATGGAATTGATAAGGCAGTGGTCAAGTCTGAATTTGACGATTTTTCGATGAACAGTTTATGAGTAATTGCCCTTGAAGTAAAATTGTGTAAAATGCAATAGAAGCTACAATTTTCAATGGATGTTGATAAATCTTGGTTTGAGCATCGGAATTGATAAGACGGAGGTCAAGTTCGAATTTGACAATTTTTTTGAGGAACAGTTTTTGAGTTATTAACCTTGATTTAGTAAAATCTTGTCAAAATTTTATTGTTGATGCAATAAAACCTACAATTTTCAAAGGATTTTGATGAAACTTGGTGTGAACATCGGAATTGATTAGACCTCAGTCAAGTTTGAATTTGACAATTTTTCAATGAACGATTTTGAGTTATTGCCTTTGACTAAGTAAAATCACGTCAAAATTCTATTGTGGTTGCAATAAGTAGCTTCAATTATCAAAGGATTTTGATGAAACTTGGTGTAAGGATTAGAATTGATAAGACAGTAGTCAAGCTTAAATTTGACAATTTTTTTAATGAACAGTTTTTGAGTTAGTGCCCTTGACTTAGTAAAATTGCGTCATTTAAATTTTGTGTTTAAGAAAGAAGCTACACTTGTTTTTAAAGCGTTTTGATGAAATTTTGTTCGATCATTGGTTTTGAAAAATTATTCAATCAATGTTTTTTGAGTTATTGCTCAATTTATTATTCAAATTCAATACTGCCAGTGGGGCGTATGTTACCTTGCCTGGCCGTGATCCTTTGAATGAAATTTGGTATTGTCGATATTTTTTGATAAACAGATTTTGAGTTATTGCCTATAACTTGGTCTAAACGCAACATAATTGATATTGACTATTTTTGAGTGAACTGTTTTTGAGTTATTGCACTTAACTAAGTCAGAACGCATCAAAATTAGCTTGTGAAATTGATAGAGACTGCTTTTTTTTACGCCCACATGAAATAATAACTGATATTAAAACTTTTTCGATTTAACTGGTTTTCAAAAGGGTTCATCCTTGGGTAAAAACAAATACTCAAGCCAAGTTTTATCAAAATCCAATAAGAATTGTTCTTTCTAGAGTGTTTACAAGCTAAAATTGAAAGCGTTTTCGAAAACAAGGGCAATAACTGACACTAAATATGTTTTGATTTATTTGATTTCAATTTAGATCATCCTTGGGAGAAAACAAATACTAAAGCCAAGTTTCATCAAAATCCATTCAAAATTATTCTTTATAGAGTGTTTACAAGCTAAATTGAATGCGTTATCAAGAACAAGGGCTATAACTTGTACTAAATATTTTCTATTTATTTTTCGATTTCGCTGTTTTACAAAAGGATTCATCATTGAGTTATAACACACTCTCACAACATGTTTCATCAAAATCGGTCAAGAATTGTGCCATGTAGAGTGTTAACGAGACCAAAATCGAACGCGTAAAGAACAAGGGCAATTATTCATATTAGATTTATTTTTATTTTTTATTTTCAATATGGCTCATTTCTGGGTGATATCAAACACTTTCAGCGAGTTTTGTCAACATTGATCATGACTTGTGACTTCTACGGTGTTTATAAGCCAAAATGTTGAACGCGTTTTCAAAAACAAGTACAATAACGACACTAAATATATTTCGATTTATTTGATTTTCAATTGCGTTCATCCTTGGGTAAAAACAAATACTCAAGCCAAGTTTTATCAAAATCCATTAAGAATTGTTCTTTCTAGAGTGTTTACAATCTAAAGTTGAACGCGTTTTTATGAACAAGGGCAATAACTGACACTAAATATATTTCGATTTCGCTGATTTTCAATCGGATTCATCCTTGAGTTATAACACACTTTCACACCAAGTTTCAGGGAGCCGTGGTGGCTCAGTGGGTTAACCTGAGGGTCCAGGGTTCAATCCCGGCAAAGGTCGAGATGAACTTTCGGATTTTTCAGCCCGGTTTCCCCTTGTCAGTGATGCAGGTCGGAGGGACTGATATGGAAAAAGCGTCTAGTCGTTCGGATGGGACAATAAACCAAGGCCCCGTGTGCTACAGGCTGTGCACGTTAAAGATCCCTCGACAGTTGGAAATCGCAAAAAGAGTAGGCTAATGCCGCTGTCCTGGCAAAATTTCCCTCATTACACACTGCATGGCGTTGCCCGTCTTCATTAGCCCATAAGGTGCAGAAGAATAGGACGTAAAACTCCATTCATTTCATTTCATTTTCACACCAAGTTTCATCAAAATCGGTCAAGAATTGCACATTGTAGATTGTTTACGAGCCATTCAAGAACTAGGGCAATAACTCATACTAAATTTTTTCCGATTTCGCTAATTTTCAATAGGGATCATTGTCACGAACTCAAACGTTCTGACATTGGTGATTAAATAATAAAAAAGTTTTCAAATGAATCCAGGTTTTATTTCCGAACACAGCTCAGCATCATAACATCACAACATGAAAGTAACAGTTACAGTACATCAAAATATAATTTCTAGCATCAAACTGCAGGAAAATGATGACTTGGTCTTGGTTGGTTGCATGCCATTGCTAGCCCAAACTCGCCGGTCAATCCAAACAAAAGGGTTTATAAATAAGACCAGGTGCTGTCAGGTGCTGCCAACTACAAGCTGTTGGTTGCAGGATGTTGCTGGGGTTGCTGGTTAAGAAAATTGTATGAGTCCTGGGTATCAAACCTCAATGGAACTTCTATGCATGAAAATCAAAAACATGTGCCATAATAACAATGGTGGCAGGAAGTAGACGTAGTCTCTATTAACCAGCAATATAAATGATGAGCAACAACCCCTGATGCACCACATTAAAATGGTAGCCACAATCATCCTTGCATGATCATAAACTCTCATATCAAGTTTCATCAAAATCCTTCAAGAATTGCACCTTGTAGAGTGTTTATGAGCAATTGTGGACGGACAGGCAGACGGGCATGGGTGACGACAATATACGCCCCCCCCCCCATTACATTCTGGCGTATGAAAATATCGAAATATGAATTTATATGAATTATTGCCCTTGTTCTTTAAAACTCACTCATTGTTTGAAAACACCCAGATATGAGCGCTTTTGAAAATTAAAAATATTAAAATATATCTTATATGAATTATTGCCCTTGTTCTTTAAAATTTGTTCGATTTTTGCCTTGTAAACACTCTACAAGTCACAATTCTTGAACGATTTCGACAAAACTTAAGAATGAACCCTATTGAAATTCAGTTAAATCGAAAATATTTAGTATCCGTTATTTCCCTTGTTTTTGAAAACACGTTAAATTTTTTGGCTTGTAAACACTCTACACAGCACAATTATTGACCGATTTTGACAAAATTTGCTGAAATTGTTAAATAAAGGATGAACCCTATTGAAAATCGAAAAATATTAAGAATTAGTTTTATTGCGGGGAAAAAATAGAATTTGAAAAGCTTTATTTTCGTTATTGAGTGGCAAATTAGAAATTTGCCACTCTTTGTTTTCATTAGATTTTTTTTTTTTGGGAAGCTCCCTAGCTCAACTCGAAAATGGTATTGAAATTTGGTTTGAAAAATGCGATAAGATACGTACTGGGATAGAAAATGAATATTTATAACTAAAATTTTTATCAGAAGTGAGAAATTGCATAATAATAATTGAATAATTGCATAACACCAATAATGCTAATGAAACCAATTCATCAGAACCAACGTAACATAAGAAAGAAAATGTGGGCCTTCACAAATAGAATAAATGACAATGATAGCTAGCCCGTCATGGAGAATTCTTCTTTTATAGTTATAACTCTTAGTCGACAAAAAGTTCAATTAAATTTCACTGGCATGCTATTACAGTTGAGCACGAAATTGTATTGTTTTCGCTAATTTTATTTATTTTTATTTATATACGCCCACACATTAATGTGAAAATACTGAATAAAGAGAGTATAATAATGAGAGTGGGACAAAACCACTGTCTGTCTGTCAGACAATTTTCGCTAATAACCAACAGAAATTGACACCCTGTGTACCAAAATTAATGGTTATTACGAAAACATTAGTCATACTTAAAATTGCCACACAATTTCACACCTCCCGACTCCCACATTGTAACATATACACCTGGAATTCGTTAAGCATCCCCAATGTTTTTTTTAAAGATGAGAAACAAATCTTGGAATAACGTTTTTACTATTCAGTTGACAATAAAAAATTCATTGATTGTGAATAGTACCATATTTAGGCATATCAAGAAAAGGGAAATTGAATTAATTCTTGTTGAATACATTAAGAAACAGATGATAATTTGACACTACTGGTTTCTGCTGAAATTAAATATTGAAAAAAGTATGGTTGTGACAAGATCAGTGTCATTCTGTCTGACAAAGTAACACTTAGGAATGATCATTCGTCATCTTCTCATACGTTTTACATCAGTATTTTGTGTATCCACCATGTGCTTGAATGGCAGCTTGCACTCTTCTCCTCATACCGCTGGTAAACCTCCGGATTCGATCTCTTGGTAATCGGTGCCATTCGTCATGTTCAGCAGATTCAAGTTGTACAAGATTCTGTATAGGAGGCTGCCTCAACCTCACACGACGTCCGAGAAAGTTCCAGATATGATCCAATGGATTTAAATCCGGGCTCATAGCTGGCCATGGTAACGTTGTGATAGCCTTATTATGCGAACAAGCCATTACTGCACGTGCACGATGTGACCTTGCATTATCATCCATGAATAATGGGCGTGTAGCTAACGGGTGATGATCAAAATGATGTACAACAACTGGACGGAGAATATCCTGCATGTATTGTTGACCATTGAGATTTCCTCGGACTGTCACCATTTGCAATTTCGACTCACCAGACGTGCCAGATTGCGGTCATTTCGAGGTGTTGTCTTTTTTGGTTGATCTTTTACGTGTCCAGTAGTCTGATGTTTTCTTATAAGCCGACTGATTACTGAGTGACAATACCCAAGTTGTCGTCCACTGGCTTTGAAGGACATGCCTGTTCCATGCATGCCAATAATCTGCCATCTCAGGGCTTCCGAAAGTCTTCTACGTGCCATTTGAATGTTATAACATTGAGAAAGTGGGAAATTTCACTTTTGGTTCACAGAAAGTGAATCTCAGAGAAAGTGCATTTTGAGAAAAGTGAGGGTTGCATGTTTCATTTGCCCAAAAGCATGCTTTGCACGTAAAGGAACTGAGGTTAGTGACCTTTTTAAAGTACTCGGATTGTGTCCCCGAAAATGACGACATGCCTTTAGGTGAATTGAAGAGAATTTGGTACGATACACCAGATACCGTAAGCCTAGCGAATTTTTAAAAGCCGACGAAGATATTATTACACCGGACAGACCGAGCGATGAAATTGTAGAGAGCCGAGAGTGTAATATCGGTGAAAAATGACACCATCCCAGAATCTGATGACTGTAGACAAGAGAGGCGACGTGTAACATGCTTTGTTCAGAAAGATGGCTAGAGGAAAAGTGGTGATGGAGGAAATACAATTAAGACATGCGCAGAGCGCATAACATATAGGTGCGTTCGAGTGTACTCGTGTTGACTCGAGTAGAGAATATCACATCCCCCTTATTTCAAGATAAATAAATTTTCACATAAATTATTTAGAAAAAAGTCAGTGTCTATATTTCACTGGGATTTTCACATTTCTTCCGGAACGGGTTTGTCGAACAGATGATTTGGTATTGGAAAGCGTTGTTGGGGGATGTATGGGCTGGTCTGGTGGTTTTAAAGATGTCGCTGCACATTCTGGTTTCTTGGAACTGGTATCAATTTGAGAGGTTAAGTTCGATTGAGTTTTTGTTGGTAGTAATGACTGGTTGACTTCTGTATTAGAACACTTTGACATAGGTTCTGAGAATGTATATAATGTATCAAATTCTTTTTATGCCTTTAGAATTATCTACTGGGACTTCTCTGATGTGCTGTCTGTTTCTTCTTATATGGTTACCATTCGTGGTTTTTAGAATGTAGGATCTAGGTGTATCTGATGAAGAAACTATAGTAGCAGGTTCCCATAGCTTGGTTTCATGGTGTTGTACTCTAACTGGTTGTCCAGGACATAGATGGGGTAGTTCTGTCGATCTGGCATGCTGATCGTGATAGAATTTCCGTGTCGGTTGGCGTTTCTGAAGTTGAGTTAGTACTTCGTCTGACTCTGGTAGTGGATTATGGATTTTCGCTGGAACAATGGTTCTGACTTTTCGACCAATTAATAACTGAGCTGGGATTTGAAGTAGATTGCTTACTGGTGTAGCTCTCCATGATAATAAAACTAGGTCATGGTCGACGTGTGATTTATTAGCTTTCTTAAGGGGGTTGACAACCCTAAACCTATGTACAAAAAATAGACGATTTCAACCACTTCTTTTCCACCTATCTGAAATATTTAAATATCAATGGAAAGAGGGGACTTTCAGCTATCCAAAAATATAATATATATTTCTTTATGACATTTCAACTTTAAGAAATAGGGTATGAAAGATGAACGAAAAAAACGTCAATTATTCCCTTAAAATTAGCATATCTACTAGGCTATTTAAAGGGGCACAGGCTTGATTTGTTTCGGACAATCATCCGACAGCCTCAAACACATGAAATCTTTTGTTTAGCTAATCAGACATAGTCTACAGAGCTTACCTTTGAAATTTGAGCCTTCAAATCCATGGGTATACATATTTATCCGTGTTTGAAAATCATAATGTCTTAAGATATTATGAACGTCCCGCCATATTGGAAAATCAAAGAGCTATAAATAGACTTCTGCGCAGGCCCACACTGATAAAACAAAAAGAAAGTACATGTAATAACAATTGTAGATTTTGTCAACAGGACACACAATTTTCAGACTGACTGAAGACCAGCCGCGTACAGCACGGAAAAAAAATAAAAAGTGAAATTTTTGAGGTATATTTCAAGGTATTTTGCGATTTTCTTAGAGCTTGAGTATTTCTGAGGACTGTTTAAATGTAACAAAGGCCCAAAACGACCCCTAAAAATCAAGATTGTGCCCCTTTAATATAGAAGGTTGAAATTTTGCACAACGCAAGTCTACATGTATCTCTACAAAATTACGTTGGCTTTTTGGAAAATTTTGTTTTGTTTTGAAGATATTGATAGAAATCAAAATTTTGCGAGTGCATTTACGAAAAATTGAATTTTTAAAAAACTATTCATTTTATAAAAAAAAGCCAACGTAAAGTTATAGAGGACATCGTAAGCTTTAGCTGAAGCCAAAGTTTGTAAAAATCGGATAAATCGTAAGCGAGATATGCTTTTGGAAAAATGGCATTTTTTTTTTAACATTTTGCAAACACATGTAAACCTTACGTAATTAACG